>JAODUD010000107.1:20177737-20196090 GCA_026784285.1 Stomatorhinus walkeri
TCTATCTATCTATCTATCTATCTATCTATCTATCTATCTATCTATCTATCTATCTATCTATCTATCTATCTATCTAAGATATGCGGTAAAGAGACACATATGTTAGTATAGGTATAATTTTCTTCTGACATGTCTTTTCAGGAGTTTCTATAATTTTCTTTGTGGGCCCCCATCCCAAATGAGAAAGTAGACATCACAGAGCATAAATAAATAAATAAATAAGTTGCACCTTGAATTTTTAAAGTGCCTTTTGGCTGTTCTAGTGCCCATCAAATGCTCCGTTCTGTCTGGGAATCAGGTTGACTGGCAACATCACATTACATTATTTATTTGATTTAGCTGACACTCTTAACAAGGGAAACTTTGCTTTCAGCAGCTCGTCCGGCCTATGTAACGAGCCTGAGGCCCGGCCATGTCCGCCAGTGGATGCGCGAGACTCGGCTATGGAGAGGGCCGATTTATTTTTTTCCCCTTCTCTACGCTTGACAGGAATTAGACGCCGCGCAGTGAAATGCACAGACTCAGCAGTGTTTATCTGCAAAACTAATAACTCACGCCTCTATCGAAACTGCAGCAGGCTGCATCCAGGAGACAAACGGTAAAACTGTAAATGGCAACAACAGCCGTCTTTGCATCTGACACCTCTCCATTGCAGATAGCATCTGTCCCGTGGGTGGGGCTGCGAGCTCACGGCGTGATCGGCGGACTAAAAGTGAAACCGGCAGCGCGGCGGCGGCGGCAGAGGCCTCTCCAGCAGCCCACTGCTTTCTCACAGCCTGCTGCTCCCTCAGTCGTGCTTGTTTCGCTCTCGCTGGCTTTGATGGGCTGAAAACACTCGTTCGTTACCCCCCTCCCCATTGATGTTTCAGTCTAGAAACATTCACACTTCAGCTGCTTGAAAATGAGAGATCTGGCACGCATCGCAGGACGCGGATGCCGTGCCTTTTTAACGTGTCTAGCGGCGTGTAGTCCCAGGTAAAGCACTTGACCCTGCCTACATACTCAATTACCCCCATAAATATCTACCTGCGTCCTAAAAATGGGTCAGAAACTGTGGAGAATCCCGTGGACTCTGCATCTTGAATAAAAACGCTTGGTACAACAAACAAAAACACCAGCGATCAGAATGGTGAACACGAGTTTGTCACGCGTATACAGGTTGTGTAAAACGGGGCGCGCGCAGAATTCAGGGGCTACACAAGCAGAATAAGAAAAAAAAAGGCATCTATGTGAATTCAGTGATACATTTCATCACTACTCTCTGAATTAGAGGTTTCGGATTTGCCGGGGCAAACGACGACAGCATCAGGAATGTCAATTTGCAGAGAAAAAATAAAAATGTGTTCTACCACTGAAAGCATGCGCGGCCTGGTGGATTACAGCCCACACGTAGGAAAATGCCGGTTCACAGACGTCAATGAGATTTAGTGTTAGAGGCGGATAATGGAGAGCAGAGAGAATGTGACGGAAAAGTAGAAACCCGCAAATAAAGCTGCAAACTAGAGACACGATGACAAGGTCAGACATTCCACTGTTTCCGCAAATTAAATGCGAGCTTATTTTAAACTCCAACGCCTATTGTATCCTGAGCATCGTTACGTGTTGTTTATGCTATTGAAATGGGGGAAAAACCTAACATTTCCATGTCAGCTATAGGTGGAAGACAAACTTGCCTGTGACGTATAAATAATGGTTTCCCACTAGAAAGAGGGAAAAAATTATTTTGGACATCCACCATTTTCCTATTTAATGCCAAAAAAAAACAAAAGCATTATGCACCAACAGCTACTAAACATTAACAAAATAGACACCTCCAATTCACCGGTCCCAAAATTCAGATGCACTCATGGTAAAAGACAACGTTCAAATCAAAAAAAGACAGACTGCTGAATCAATGTGGTATTTTATTATCTATCTCTATCTTATTGCTTAAAAAAGAAGGATTATATGTCATACGGTAACCTGGGGCAGACTGAAGTGCAGATCTATCATTGTAGAGAGTCACTGGCCTTTTGCTTGTAAATCACACGTCATACAGCCTGCAAGTTCATTCGCAGGCCACTGAATACATTTAGGACTTGGACGTGGGTTCGTGCTGCTCGCATCTGATTGAGTGCTTCCTGTAAAATGGGACATGTAAGTAGATTATTGTTTAAAGTGTAGCCTTTCACTGTTTATCGTGGTCAACCTGTAAATCCAGGCTGGATTTATTCAAATAGTTCAAAACGGTGGGAGCTTGGTTGTGCAAAAGCAGCTTGGTTGTTTTAGAGACAGAAGTCTAATGTTTATGGGATTTCTTGCTGATCTTTCAGAAGTGAAGTTGATTTTTTCAGCGAGCAAGTAAGCAGATATGGGTCAGATAATGAAGCGTGAGAATAAGGGATCCTTATGCGTAACCATAGCTGTTAAGGTACAGGTAAAACGCAAAAGATTCCCAGCCTACTGTTATATGCTTATTAGTGTTCATAATCAGAAGCATGATCTTTAACTCTCAGGTCAATAACAAGCAGGTCAATTCTGATACTTCTGGTTAGAAACACCCAGGGGATTATGCTGAGAGAATTTAGCTCTGGACTGCCTTACCTGAACACGTCGTTATTGCGTAACACATCAAGACAAACATAAACTCTGTAATGAAACGGAAATGCAGAAGACTTCTGTTCATCAATAAAAGGGGCTATCGCTTGTCGATTGTCCACCATTTACTTAATCCTGCAGTATAAATGGGTAGAAGCGGAAATTTGTAAGCCATACAAGCTGATACAAGCAGCTTTAGATGGGAAAAGGTGCACGATAAGCAGAGAGTTAATAACAAAGACTCTGCTGAACACCCTGTTCCACCAAAAGTAATCTGCATCCAGTAGCTGAACCAGTCTTATGTGAATGAAATTAAATATGTTCCCAGAATTGCTTTCAAACGTCTGGGGGCTTGTACAACTGGTAACTAAGAAACAGTTTTATTTTATACATTTGATACATTCTGATGAAACTATTTACCTTATAAATAACCCAATACGGTCTGTGAAGAACAGATAAATAACAGGCGTCGAATGATTGTGTAAATGTCCCTCAGTCTTCATTTAATGTCCAAACAATTAAATCAGATGTTTAAACGGAAAAGCACTTCTGCTGTTTTCTGAAATCAGTATGACATTAGTGTGGCTTCTCTAATTATCATTGTACAGTAATTTTGGGTCAAGTTTTTCAGTGTTTTTATGCTCTATGGTTTTCTCTAATACTGACAGCATTCGACTGTATTTGTGGTGACTGAACTTCAGTAGATTGTTGAATATGATATTTTGGTCATGTTTTATATTTACTGCAGCCTTATAATGCCATTAACGATGCATTTGTGGAACATTCAGAGCACCTTCATAATGCTTTCATAGAACATTTTATGATAATAACAAACATTATAATTGTTTAATGTTTGTTATTATTGAATATTAAAGCTGTTAAGGTATGTTAGGGTATTAAGGTATACTTACATGCTGCTTATGAATGTTCTATGAATGCATTATGAAGGTGTTACTTAAATTTTGAATACCTGAAGCACATGAATTAAACTGATCAAATATTATTATTAGGCTATGTTTGTATTGATGCATGTGACATTTCCTCAGCATTAGCCCAGGGGACTGCATAGCCAATGAATGATTTTACCTAACAATAAAGTTTCTATGATATCATTGTTATGTTAATATTCTATCTGTCAGTATCTAGGATTATAAATATGTTGCATTACATATGAAATCGAGTTAGTTTATCATTAAGGGAAGCTCTTTAAAGAATGCATATAACTGTTTTGCACTACATACATAGTATTTCTAAGAAATTATATAATACAATGCGGTTTTGCACTTTTATTACTTTTTTACTTCAGCTGAATCATGTGACCTGAAGCAAGAGGATCACACTGTGAGCTCACTGGGTTTCATCTGCTTCAGCAAAATAAAAGATAAACTATAGATACATCCAGATAATATAAATAATGACACAATGCCTTTGGACAAGTGCTGCTGGTTTGATCTGAAGTATGCATTACTGTACAAGATTTGCCAAGAGATTATAATCAGTATTTAATGAGCTCTCAATCACTGAAAATTGGAGAGTATTTTGTCTGCTTTTGGTTATGTATGTATTATATGTTCATTTAGAGAGGGATATATATATTTCTTCCATATGTTATACGAGTTGCTAAATATCCCCACAGAAAAGTCATAGTTGTATTAACTGATCTGTAGTTTGTAGAGTAGTAATTGCAGGTGTCTATATGATTATGCTACTGTCTTGATAATCTATAATAATATAAGGTAACGTTTATTGATTTTTCAGAAAAATTCATTAAAAATCTGTCCAAAGGATTATGGGAGTTGGGTCCAGCCTACGTTTACCTCCCCACCATGACTTTGAGTGGCAGATCACATCCTTCTCTCTCATGTTAAGAAGCTTGACCATAGTATGTGTGTTTTTTTGGTACTGATAACAATATATGGCACGCAGGGGAATGTGACTTTAATTTTATCACTCCTAGTCTTCACTGAGCTTGCTTCTTTTGGCATAATATAACACTGCAAGAAAGTGTTTTGTTGATTGACACACTTGTATTAACAGTTTCTGTTGCATGACACTGTTTTTCTTGCATATCATTGCAAGAGCCAAACTGTCATTTTTCGAATGATGAACAATTCTGTGCCAAGAAGGGTACCTAGCTAGGGATTATACAACTGAAACACTGCACAGTGGATGAAGAATGCAGAATGAAACAAGATACAACTCCAAATTTAATTCTGCTGTACCAAAAGAAACACATATCTATGTTTAATGTATTTTAAAAGATTTTCCACCCCAGAAAATGTATAACAAAAGATTTAAGACTACAACAGTAGGATAAAATATGCTTTACTTCCATCAAGCAATAACGATCGGTATAGCTGGCTTCGTTTATGAAACAGCTTTTATTGCACAATGTATGCAGATATTTCCTGCCCAGTGATACCAGCAGAACTTAGTGTTGCTCTTCAGCAAAAACACTGACGATTAGCAGACTTCATTACTCCCACGTTCTCGATTAGCAGTCCTACACTGTTTCCACATTCATTATTTCAATAATTAAGCCCGTAGGACAATCAGCTCTCTTTTCATTTAAATCCACAGAAACATCCAAACACTTGAAACATCTGAAAAGTGTGATTGTCAATCAGTCTGCCGCTCCAAACTTTCATCACTCCCTTCCCGAGTGTGCTCTATTAACTTTAAATGTGCAGGCAAGTGCTTTCATTTTGTTTTAATGAAGTTTTAAAGTTTGACACATCTCCAGTGTAAGACATCCGGAGCAGGGGGAGATTTCCATTCCACACTTGAACTGCTGTAAGTGCATTTTCCTCCTTTTTACATTTCGCTCGATTGTGACTCCTCATCTGCAGTTTCTTACTGTTGAATCTCACAGGAAGTTTCATGGCCAAGTCATTCCTTTCTTTACCTTCACAGTGAGAAACACATCTGTCCCATCAACGAGGTTCGCTCTCGTATTCCAAACACCTTAAGAAGACATCCACAACTGTATATGTTCATAGTTTTTAAATTGTTTTAGATTTAAAAATAAAGCACACATCAAAACCCGCCAGATGTTTAGCTCTCATGCGTTCCCTTACTCACACAATAAACTTGCATTTTACTGTAGTATTATAACACTATACCTACCACTGCTACTACTATTACTACTACTACCACTACTATTACTACAAATATTATTATTATTATTATTATTATTATTAATAATAATAATAATAATAATAATAATAATAGTTATAATGATACTTCTAATACTATTATCACTACTGCTAATACAATCAATGACAGTACTAGACAATTTCAACTGGGGGGGTCAGACTGGGGCCAGTTGTTCTGTTGGGGGGAACAGATGCATTTGACCTTAATGCCCTCCAAGTGTTACATGCACTAGATTACCAGCATTAAGAAGCAAAAGACGATTCTGAAAACTGATAAGTTACTTATACAATACTTTGTAGTCAAATTTTACAGCTTTTACAAAATAATACCATCTTGCTTCCACAAGATTGTTTTTTTTTTTTCTGTCACAACTTTGCTTTTAACTGACTAAAGCCAATCGACCACCCAGTGCATCCATGTTAATAGACAGTCAAGAAAATGTGCTTCCGCTTGTGTTTCACCTATTCCCACCGTGCAAAATGTTAGCCCACATATATAAATGTAAATCGTAATAATAGTAATAATAATAACATGCTTATTTCAGACTCAAGTAGCATATGTATTTAGGTGATGATGATGATAACAGTGTAATCAAAGGCTATGGTTCAACATGTGCACATAAAATCTTATGAAACACTGGGTTAATTGCTTTTAGAATTAAGGTAGCAAAATGGAGGCACCTTGTAAAAGGAGAGTCAGTGTTAATTTGCATGTGATTCTGTGTTGCATGCAGTATTATCCCAAATGCAGTGTTTCTGGAACATGGGACCTGTGACACATGCTTCTCCTGCCACCAAACCACAAGGCACCCTGCACTCGCAGCACCCAGCATACGCTCCTCAGGTAACGACAACCTGTACTGAAAGGCCGTCCTTAACCGCGCGTCGAAAATGAAAAGGAAAAGAAGAGCATTTCCAGAGCATTTGAAAGCCTAAAGGCTTAAACTAATACAAAAAAGTCTAATCAGACCAGCAATCCCTGATGTTAATGAAGGTGTCACACATTGTGCAAAGAAACTTGGTCCTGGCAATCTTCCATTTTTCGGCTGCCTACACCAGTGACATTTCATCTCACATTCAAAGAGCGCCTAGCCCTTAATGAAATGCGTAATTAACATATTCTAATTGTGCTGAGCACAGTGATGGTTTTGACAGAGCTCACTTTCCATGTCTAATTCAATGCTAATTTAATCTGTTCTTTTCCCGCCGACATGACCTTTCCTGATTGAGTTTCACCGCGAAGAATTTTTTGATGGATTGATTTATCAACCTCTTGGAATGCAACAAAAGCGCCAGTTTCAGACAGGGGGATGAAAAAAAAGAAAAGAGGGAGGGTGAAAAAAAGAGAATACAATAGAGCGACCAAGGAAAATGAAGTGAAATGACTAAAAAGAACAGAATTAAATGACCTGAAAACAACACCAACTCAGTCATGAGCCTGCTTGGTCACATAGCAATGCTCTCCTTGCACATTTTCATCTCTTTGAATGCCTGTGCCCAGACAAAACGTGTACTGAAAACTGTCATCAGCTTTCACTCAACGATTTTGACTAAGCCCTTTCAGTTGGCTTACCTTGAACGTGGAGATCAGTAGGTACACTACAAAGATTAGCTAAATCTAAAAGCTTCCTCTTCCGAGATAAGGGGAGTCCTGCTCTATTCATAAATCGTTTTTAATCTGAGCATTCACTGTAGCTTGGCACCACAAACGAACAGGCAGCTCAATGGACGGCTCCGGCCCACACAGAGGGGGCCTGGTGCTCTCCGTGCGTTAGATGAGAAAACATCCTGTTCCAAATTTGGAAAGGGGTCAAACACACTAGCTGAGCAAAGATGGAAAACAAGAAGCTCGTCCTTTAGAAAAATTATCAAAATTTGATACATGAAAATGGAAGAACATATTTCAGCGGCAGGCAGGCAAATGTTGGTGAAAAATCAAATTCCCTGGCATCTGTGACGCCCAGGAACAGATTTTGTACCCTGGTTCAAGACAGAAATGATGCTGCCAATTTAACCCCTTTGGGACAAAGACTGTAGAAGAGATGTGACTGTCGTTGGTATTGCTTGAGACTAAGTGGGGGGTGTGTGATATCCCTACTTTCCTGACCTAGATGCTGGCGTAATACAGAAGACAGAAAACTGATTAAATCAATTGTACTTGACTTAGAAAACTAGCATAGAGTCCTTTCAAGGTTTATTGCATTTCATTATTATTTTTAGTCACCAAATCGACAACGTGCCTGCAGAAAATCCTGACGTCTGGTTTTTCTTGCATCCCAGTGACATGCACGTTGTGAAAACTGGGTCCAACTTTTACCCTCTTTTCAGGGCTTTTTATAGTGTATTACATCTTTTGATAATACGCCCAAAATAAGCCAGCTCGAGTCTGGTCACTTGTGCTTTACTTGAAAGTTTGAAGCTTGAATTTAATTGAGAATCCACGTATTTGTTCTCCTCGCTATTCCACGATATTCTTAAGTCTTCACAGGACTGGAGTTCAAAGGCGTCCGTCCTCTACCCTTCCCGCTTATTCATCGTCCGGCCTTCACATCTGCAAAGGGCCCCAGAAAGAACCACATTCTGAACATTTCTGATCTTTGTTCTTAGAGGTTCATCAGTACTTTTGAAGATTTTCTCAGGGTCCTTCATCACAGGGCTGTCAAGTGTCAGTCTGCGACATATTTCACGAGTGCAGGGTCTTTAGCTGGTCATGGTAGAGGCCAAAGCTATCTGTACGGTCTATGTCTTTACCATCAGCAGCCATTGTACCTTTGGTCTTATCTCTTCTGTTTTCCTCAAATTCTCGTCTTCTCACTCCGTTCTTTAACTTTTCTTATGAGTTTCATCAACGTATTAAAACCTGTTGATGTTTCTTCCACACATCTTGAGACCACAGCCAGTTCTCTACTTCTAATCCTGCTTCTCATTATATGTTACATGAATAGATGTAGTGATAATATGTGAGGAATGGGACATGTCAAACACACCCTGTAGTGTGTAATTAAATTACTACATTCCCACCAACAACTTAACAACTTCAAAAACAAACACAGCAGCTCCATCAACAAACATGAGCCAACGAACCCCGTCATTTTCTCTGGACAAACAGCAGCGCAACCTGGTTTAATCAAAATAGCTTCTGAGAAGGGGCATTGGCGAACACTTTGTCTCTCATTAAATGAGGTCTAATTCTGGTAATGTCTTGAAAATGTCAGATCCTGTTCTGTGCTGCTCAGAAGAGAATGGGAGAGCATATAAGAGGTGCAAAATTCCCCAGGCGCACAATCAGGATCACATTAAATCCAATGTAAGCTGTTACGAGGACACTGTGCCCGACAATATGGGCAGCGTTGTTCCCAAAGTAGTATCATCCCACTGAAACCCTTACGTTAGTCTACATCACTGGCCCTATTCTTTTCTTTCCCAACACGGGGTCATTTCTCAAACTTACTGAATTAAATTCTGTAGGAATATACAATATAGGGCAGTCATACACAGAAGCAAATGCCCCAAATGGCAAACCTCTGTCTTTTTTTTACCCGACTCTCTTTTCCTTTGTCCTACTTGAAGTCAAAATAGAGGTGTTGGAAAAAAAAAAAACAGAGGGGGAGAAGGAGAGGACGGCTTCAGCTGTCCGTCAGGGGGCCGGGCGGAAGGATTATGCAGAGCACGGCGGTAATTGAACACCGTCAGGCCCGCCCTCATTTACATCGCCGTTTTTCCACCCCCCCACCCGCCCCCACCGCAGTGTGATTGGCAGCTGTACATGAAATGCCACATCAGTTGAAAGTATGTTGTGAGCTGGCACTAACAACCTCGACTCTGGGGAGACCTGCCATATTGTAATTTGGTTATCAGGTATGAAGGAAATAATTCTAAGTGCCAGGAAATGTGAGCCAGAATGAATACTTCATTGCTGCAGGTTGCCCAGGGTGACAGCTCTTATTTAATGTACAAGAACGTCCTGTTGCCTAAGGGGGGGTAGGGTAGGTAGTAGGGAATTGTTCTTTCATTCTTTTTCCTGTTGAGAAGTGAGAATAAAAAAAAGGATTAAAAAAAACACCACTTAGCATATTTCCTGAGCAAGATGTATATAAATTGAAGCCACTACACTGTAATCTGTGCGTCCTCTGTTACTATTGGTGGAACTGGAGGGAAGGTACGCCACCAGCCAATGGGCACAAGGTAAACGGACAGAATGTGACGAATGGGAGGCTGAATGTGACGTGTCTTTAAGTGGGCCCAGGGAAGAGTCTGTTCTGAACCTGGGCTTCCAATTGCAGCCATTGGCCTTAAGTGTTTTGTACTTTATTTATTTTGATGCATTGTTTTCTGTTTTTTATTTTTTTTCTTTTTCTTGAAACATGGGGAGTCGTCTCTTGAGATGGAGCTGTCACGTTGTCAGGAGAGAGCCCATCGCTGGCAGTAGCCTGGAGGCAAATGAATACGCGAAAGGGGCCTAGACACATCAGAGCAGGCATCTTCCTAGACGACCAAGTAGGGACAGGACTGAGGGCTTTCTGAAAAGTTCAGCCATGATTCGCAGCTCGTCTAAAGCAAGTTAAAATCGTACTGTAGACACCTGCTCTCAGCAGTATGGGCAGACACAGAATCTGCTTGCTTTGGGGTTCTGTAAAAAGAAAAAAGTCTGATTATGTCCTTGGGGCAAGCAGCCCCTTCATCATAGTTAGGCTAATAATTAATAAATCAGAAAGAGCAGCCGATGCCAGGATCCTCTGGGGAGTGGATCTGGAGGCAACACCCCTAACGTCCCCTCAGCCCGAGTGTAGATCATTTGTCTGGGTTGGGTGTGAGCTGTCCGGTTCTAAATGCCACGGTGCCGAGCTCGCGAACAATGGTCCCGGCGCTGGGCCATTATCCCACGTGTCAGCGTCTGGACGGGGTCCGCGTGCCGGCATCCACGGTGCCGTGAAGACACAGTCTGAGACGCCCGTCAGCCACGGCCCGCTTTATCTGTATACTGTAAATACCGTGTGTCACTCTTGCTGTATTCCCAGCATGCTGTTTGTGCAGAATCCGCCAGCTCCCAGGTCCATAAGATGCCTCGATGCTCCAAATGGGCAGGAACAGATCCTGGCAAGGGCAAATAGGGCAATTGCCTAGGGTGGCATCTACTGAGGAGGCGGCGACTAAGCAAAATGCTGTTTCTGCAACCCCCCTGACTCAGTGAAACTTGCCAAGAGTGCCACATGGGCTTCGACCGTCTCTGTAAACGGCGACCCTCCCCGAAATGTACCGAAATACCAACACACAGCTCTGAAAAAAATGAGACCACTGTTTTTTTTTTTTTTTTTTTAAATCTGCATTTTTACTGTAAATCCTGGACTAATCCTGGTTCTGCTGGCAGAAGGCTACGCTGAGCAGCAGATTGCTTCCAGGTTCAAAATTTCTAAGACAGCAGGACACAAGAATTACATGAAGCAGGAGACACTGGGAACGACCAGAAACCAGCCAGATAAAGGGCAGGAGCAATTGTCTAATACCAGAGATGACCGTTAACTTACCCAACAGTGTCCCATGAATCGTAGGATGACATCAAGTGACCTTCAAAAGGAATGGGAAACATGTAGGTGTGAAGTGCACTGCTAGGACAGTGTGTATCAGGCTCCTAGAAGCAGGACTGAAGTCCCATGAATACAGGAAGAATTATATATATATGAAATTCACAGACACACAGCAAAAAATTGAGACATGAGTGAAACGAAAAATTTCCAGAGCTGTATGTACCATGTTACCACCGACGTCTGAAATGCTGATTAAATGAATCAGAATAAACGGTGACACTGAAATAAATAGAGTATATCGAGTGCTAATATAGACACATGACTCAGTCGATGGGGGCAATAGGGGATTAGCCTTCAGCTCTGCACAAAGTCTGGACCCAAACACATTTGGAGCAAAGGTGCAGATCCTGATATGGTGACAGGAAACATCAGAGACGATTCACCCTCCGCATGTGGAGCATTGTGTTGGGAAAGACACTTGGATCTATGATCTGATCTCCTCCGCGGCCATGTTCCGGAGAGGTGCTGTGGAGGAGCTGTCAGTCGAGTCACAGAAGATGACCGACAGCTCTGTTGACAGATTTATGGAAGTCAGAGTTCTTTCTGTTGCAGGAAGGGCCTACCTATAAAAACAGGGAAAATGTTGCAATATCTGGGATTCTCGTCTGATATCTGATCAAACAAGTCAACAAGCCGACAACCTGAGGCATCATTAGTGATGGAGTCATCCTCCGCACACATTGGCCCTCTGCCGGGGGTCGCTGCCCTGGGCGACACGGGGCTATGAGGTCGGTCTACTGCCTTAGGGCAGGGAGATTGTTGGGATAAGTTTCAGGTACACCCATGTCTTTGGTCCTGTAACATGTCCAAATCCACAAACATGGTTATCTACAGTATTGTAAAAAAATAAAATGATGTTTAAATGATGTTTATATTCATGTAAAACTATGACGTTATATCTTTGATTAGCTTAGCTGTTTTAAAACTCCCAGTAAAAGTCATCTCAGTATTCGACGTAACCGTCCAATATACCGTCCCATGTATCTGTTGACTCAACCACTAGCATAGCATGTTTAGCTAATAAATATCTCATTCAGTTATTTACCTCAGTTATTTAAAGCAAGTTATGTGACTTACCTTCTACAGAAACGGTATGAGGATAGACACTGTGCAAAAAGTGTGTGAGTGTGTGTCTTGAGATGTCCAGGGTGTTCTTGTGGTCTGTGCCACCTGGGTTCAGCCCCAGATATGGACTGAATAAGCAGTATGGATGGATGGATGGATGGATTATGTCTTGTCAATTGTTGCCTTCTATATTGCAGAAAATAGTCTATTCTGAAAGCTGTCACCATTGCATACACTGTATACCCTTGTTTTGTCACTGGCAAGTTTTCAGTCTGGCATGACTGAATGACATGGTTATATGTATGCGCGTGCGTATGTGTGTATATAATTAGAACTATAATTAGGAATCATCTATATATGATTGATGTGTACATACAGCTACCTCTCTACTGAATATATTTCAATATTTGATATGCCAGAACATCTACGGTGGGTTTATAAATAATAATGTCATGCTTAGGACTGACATGTATAGAACGATATTGATGTTTCCAGCTTCCCAGCTCCAGAAGCGCCATCAAGACAAATATCAGATATTCGCTTTCGTACAGAGAAAAGTTTGCAGCGTCAATCTCTGTACCCCCTCATTTTGTGAAATTCAAATGCATAATCTCCGAGGCTTGCCTAATACTGTCCATGACTGGATGGAAACTTTCGCGAAGTGAATCATCTTATTGACCAGCCGCGAAACACGAATCGATAGCATGAGATGAATCCTGTGAAAAGCAAAAATCATTTAGACACGATGCTTCACATAAGTGATCTGGGACGGACAGCAGGCTGCATCAAAACATTCTTAAGCTTTCATTTTAAGATGAGGAGGAGAGTAGAATACAGATGAGATAATGTGGTTTGTAAGACACCAGGGTTCAATGTATAAAAATGACAAAAAAAAAAAAAAATGACGGAATCTCAAATGGTTACAAGCAGGTACTTCATCTAAGGTTGATAGTGAGAGACATTGTGGTCTAAGGGGTCTTTAAGGAGATGATATTCACAGCGAAATGACTACCCAGCTCTCTGACAAGGACATACTGACGCTGGTTTTGTGACAATATGAACGGCTTCATTCCACCATCTCTGGCTGTACTCCAGGGTGCGTTCAGAAATCCCTACTAAAACAGACTTTAAGAATTAAAATAAATAAATAAAAATAAAAAATTTCAACAAGATATAATTTCCATGTAAAGTCCCAAGATTGAAGTGAAAGCTTTTTAACTGCCATCTCTGCCATATCCGTCAATAAGTGTTGGATTTGCGCCTAGGAATAAACAGATTTTTTTTTTACTTTGATTGTCGAATATATTAAAACACCAATTTATTTACTATACATAGGAATATATCTATTTAACTGAACAACCAATCATAAGCCAAACAGCATCTGTGCTCGTTCTGAAATCTCATGCCCTTTAGATTACGTGATCTTGGAGCCATTTATGCCTTTCCATCTTCATTTTTACTTAAGCTTCATATTTATATTCAACATCTAGTGTTAGGCAACACATAAAAGCCTAAAATAACATGAACAATTTGACCCAAAACTAAAAAAAAGTAGTTTCTTGCATGAATCCTAAGACAAAAAATGGGTCCGTGATACATTTGCTAAGTGCAAATCTACTCTGGAGATGATGAAAGTATATTTCCTGCACTGGCCCCTTGCAAGCCAGGAAAAAAGAATTCCTTACATCAATATTAACCCTTCAAACTCCTTAACGCTACATTAACATTGAAGATGAAAAGGAAACAAAAAATCCCTGAGAATCTCTCAGCCAGAATCAAAAGCCCAACTTTGCAGCAAAGTCGGCGTTTTTCACTGCCATCCTAAAACAATTAACGAGCGGATTATGATACAAAGAATCCCACTCTGAAATACATTTGGGTTATGAGCATTTAATGAGCTTTATATAAGAAGAGCAGTTTCCCCAAATGCTCTACATCTGAAGAGATTTTAGAATGAACAGCCCACACCTTAAACGATAAACAAAAGACCCGTAATCCTCTTACGTCCAATACAGCCGAATTTGCAGTTTTTAAATCCGCTAAATGAAGAAATCGCTAAACATGGCCTCCTAATGTAAAAAGCAGAAATCTCAACATGTTTAGCCGGTTACTGTACTTGACTTTTGTGCAAAACCGGCACCCCAAAAAGAGATATATCAGCATTATAAATACACCCTCAAGCTGTTTATTTGTCACAATTTAGTCTGAATTATGGCCACAGACCACTTCACGGCAGTTTTATACATAATGTCTTGGAAATTTGCATTGGTAAGTTCAAAACATCATTCTGATGCAAAAGGGGTGACCTAAATGTGTATTTAGTGCTTTGAGAGCCCTGGATGCCAGCATCCAATCCTGGTTCCCCCACGCCTCACACGCCCCGCTTCCTGGCACAGGCTTCAGGCATACAATGACCCTGTACTGTATAAATGGTCATAAAAGAGGGATGGATAGATGGATGGATGTCCTGAAATAAGGTCTAATGAATTTTACCTGGCAGTAAATGACTCTGTATGTAGATTCATGTCCTCAGAATCAGGTGTTCACTCCCTACCCTTGGCTCTGTGCATGGAATTAGTGGGTTCTCTGTATATCTCTGCAGAGAGTAAACCCAAGGTGTTCCAATTTCCTCCAGCGATCCAAAAACGCTATTAGAGAATTTGTGTGCCTAAATTGCTCTAATTGCAAACACAAAAGTGTCAACTGCAGTGGACTGCCTTCCTGTCCAAGAAAATCCCTCATTTACGTCCCATATTTTCTGGGATACTGCCCAAGTTTACCAGGACCCTGTCCTGGATGTGTGGTTTTGGAAGAAGGATGGATTTCATCTAGTCAGATACTGCTGTCCCTGTTGTAGGAACAATATCAGCATTGCAAAGATACCTTGTGCTACTCTTAGCCCTGCTAACTGGCACAGCTTCCTTCTGAACACCGGATGTGCGGCAGCGGTCTTGTCTGCTACTTCGCTGGTTTTCTGAGACGTCTGGGTCTGTCGAACTTCCAGTAAAAGTCTTAGGCTGACTGACAAGCTAAATCAGAGGAAATTGTGTGCAATTATGACAAAATAACGTTTTGCCTTTGAACAGGTTTCTCAACCATGATAATTGAATTATATATTTTGAAACTATTCTGGCAGCTACAGAGCAGACACTGGAGCCTGGGTACAGGCTGCAGAGGAGAGAAAAGTTGAAACCTGTCTTTTACTCAACACCTGAGCTTGATTTTCGAAATGTCTGATCTGCAAGACTTTTACCAGGTAACCGTAGCAGCGGTGAATCCTGTGAAAGGTAAATCTTAGATAAGATCTTCTTATGTTAAGTTTGGAACTGCAAACTGAATAGGTGTGGGGTTTGGGGGGGTCTGTGTTTATTTCAAGGCAGGAAGTTTAATTACAACTGCAGGGCAGATGTGAATTATTCAGATTAATACACTTCAACACTTCTAAAACTCACTCTACAGGTTACGTTGATAGGATGAGTTTTTAAGTAAGTACCGTTTCTGTGGAAATTTTATAAAAACGCTTCATTGGATTACATTAAGGCTGAATGAGTTTTAGTTCCTAATACTGTAACATATCATAAGGAAGCCTGACTTTAGGTCATTGGTTGTCTCACCTCAGCAACAACAAACAGCGGACTGAGTGAATTTTGGAAATTTGCTTTTCATGTGTCAGAACTGAATGCACTCTGTGCTTATGTCTCTCAAATTCCTCACGACCTTCTTAAAAGGTTTGCTTCCCTTTGTCTTTGGGGAAGAACTATCACCAGGTGTCAGCATTTTATTTAAAAACCTGCATGACTCATCGTCTGGCCTCTCGGACCCTGCAATCTCAGAGGTCCTTTCCCCAACAGCCTCGCAGGACGCCGGGAAGATAAGGCGGCCAAAGTGGCCTCGCGTCTGCGTCCCGTGCCCCGCCGCCAGGCCAATCCGCCGCCATCTCTGACCGACAGCCCTGGGTCTGACACCAAACTGTCACCGCGCGCGTCAAATCAGCCGCATGGCAGGCGCCACCCGCCAACGTCCCTCCACGCTCACAGATGGCACGCCACCCCAAAGCCGTGGCGGCCCTGCCAATCTCAGTGCCCTCTCCTACCCTTCCCCCAGCCTGGCCCAGCAGCTACCCGGTTGAAATATGACTCCCGTACACCATTTTTTTGTTATTCTGTCATGCAGAGTGGACCAAAAAAAAAGCCATTAAAATGGTGTCATTCGCCTCTGCCTCTCAGGCTGCCATCCTTTGTGCCGGGATGCATGATATTCTCAGGGCTAACAAATCTTACACGTAAAGCAGCACAGCAGTGTCTCTGGCACGATTTTTGGTCGCTGGACGGCATAGGAATAATTCAAGCGTTAAAAAGGGGAGTTTTCCATTCATGCCAAGCTGTGACCTCCTGTGACAGCCGGCTTCCACCCAGAACTTATGTAGCTACATTGGTATGTCCGAAACTTTGGGGAGAGATAGCTGAACTCAAGCAGAACAAGGTAGAGAAAAGTATATTTTTATGTAATTTGTGCATATGAAATAGAAATAGCCTTCTTAAGTTTATAAGGTTATATAATACCTTTTGTGAAAATGTTCTTGGCAGATATTGCATGGAAAATAAAGCTGGGGGAAAAAATAATGTGCGACAAATTATTATTTTGTTTCAGAAGTTAAATATTCATATAAAATAGAGAAGGGTTTTGTTGGGAATGCCACAGAAAGATTCTCAGAATCTGACAATCATCTCTGTGCCTTTGTGTGTTTTCAGAAAATCGTTGTCACTAAGTAGAAATTAGCATAACAATAATGACAAAAAATATTTTGCAGTGATATTTTAACATGGCCAAAAAGTAAATTATAATCATACACTGGCATTTAAAAAAACCCTAATCACTCAGAATTGTAAATGTTTTTGTCGAGGTTGTTTATAAATATGACTGGCATATTTCATCCCCCTTAGCAGCTTCCTGTGTTGTAGATAAACTGGTGAGACTACAAAAAAAAAAAAAAGTCAATCTTTACTGATCTGTGATTTAATCTGGATTTAATAATTCTATCAAGTTCTTGGTCATTTTATCAAGATGCTTCAACTGTAGATGAAGCTTACATGCATACAGTAAACACATGGGAGTTAATTGTGGCAAAATCGCATTACTTGAAAATTGCATTAGAAATATTCATAATTTAGATTTATCCTGATGAAACAGACTTGCATTTCTGCTGGATTACTGTAGCAGAGATCCATTGTGAATATTCCTTTCACTGACATACTAAATAACAAGTCTGATGAACACATTTGAGAAAAAAAAAGTGTGAAATCGCTCCATCTTTATTTTATAACAGTTCCACATATGAAATTACAAACCATTTCTTAGAAGTGCTTAGTGGAGCCAGAATCAAAACCGCTGGTCGGATCCAGATCTCTGTTTTGGCATTTTTCTTGCCTTGGTGATACTGTGGACTTCTAAATCAGTCAAGGCGCAATGACAAGAAGGAACTTCACACTTAGTTATGACATCTAAGACAATTGGAGAAAAAAAGGCAACCTTCACAACTTTGAAGCACACATAAAACTTAGATCAATTGTATTTTTTCCCACTTTTTTTTTTTTCTGCCGGTAACTTGCCATCCTCAAACCCAGCTAAATCAACATTTCAAAGTCTTTACAGTGCTTTCTACCTCTGCGCTGGATCACAGAAGAGGGAAGGCTGGGCTTCATTTACATTGTTTAGATATAGGCAGTAGCTCTATCTTGAAAAGGGGAGACAGAGCACTATCTATCAGATACCCTTTATATGGCTGAATATAACCTTTCTTCTGCCGCTCAGAGAAAAAACTGGAAAAATAAATAGATTTCAGCATCAAAGGCGATCATAATTGACATGTTATGTCCATGTAAACAGATCAAGCTTGAGAGAGACTTCAATGGAAAGTCGTGGCTGGGAAGAGGAAAGGAGAGGAGAAAGCCCTGGGTTTTAGATTCCCTCT
>JAODUD010000107.1:20218401-20232852 GCA_026784285.1 Stomatorhinus walkeri
CTCTAGTACTTTAGTACATTTTGTAACACTTTACTTGAAGGAGCACAAGTAGCTTAAGTACAAATCATGTCCAAATATCATAACTGCATGAAATACATGAACCGCTATGACGGCTTAATGATGAACGAACATGGGGTCAGTAAGAAACTAACACTTAGTTACTGGTTAATTAATTCATTAAATTAGAGTGCATTGCTACATCATTCCCACAAGTAAAATGTTACCGTTCATTTCGTAGAGTCAAAAGGTTTTATTCTCCAAAAGAAGGGAAAAATCAAACATACTTCAAAGACAAAATGATGCATCACTTACTGCTTCCTTCTGTTAATGTTCTTTAGGTTATTTTGTTACATGTGACAAAGTATGTTTGTCGTGTTAGAACTTTTGCCTTCAGTTCATTCCGAGACACATTTTCAACGTTTTGCCGGTTTTAGTGCATTTGGAGTTGATTTTAAATGTTGTGCTAAACTCCATGTAGGTACAATCACTCCTTGTTTATCAACTGAGTTCTGTTTCGGCAACAAAGTCGTTATGTGAAATAGTCGCTAAGTGAAAATCACAGCAACTTTTATTCTGAGCATTTTTAACAAGTTTTTGTAGATTCTACATCAAAGATCTCTCCCCGGTGAACATTTTTGTCAAGCATTTGAAATTTGGTTGTAAATGTGTGCATTGGCTGGAAAATATATATTTTTTATTACTGTTGTATTTGCGAATGGTCGTTGCTAAAGAGAAGTGGTTACAATGCAAACTGTGTGAAGAGTTTTGATGATTATTAGCAATCGTAAAAACCATAGTCAGCCAGCAGAGATGAGGGTGAAGATCAGGAGTTTTCCAGAGTTTATAGTAATTACATTGCAGTGGTAATTGCAGTGGTTCATTCACCCAGCAAAACCAGAGCTCTGAGACTTACATTATCCAAAAATTTGTCAGCAGGGCCCATGGTTTCATACTCTCACATGAGAATGGTGGTTAACAGAAAAGCATGAGGATGTCTGTTACCCTGCAAAAAAAACTTTAATGTCAAGATAAGCTTATAGGAAGAACAACAAGTGAGATCCCAGGACTTTATCAATTTAGCTCTTGCCATTAATCACTGCAAATGGAGTCGCGTTTTGGCCAGACACCCCTGCTAAGGTCATCACACCCGGACTCCCTCATCAGCTGGTCTTCCAGACATCCATTAGAGCAGAGGGTGCAGCTGGTGGTGAGTCCGCTAATGTTTTGATAACGCCATCTCACTCTGTAGAGTGGGCAAGCACTGGAGAGCAGCCGGCCGTGCGCAAAAAAGAAGTCAAATACAGAGAAAACGATTTGCAGCAACGACGAAGCCAGAATGACCATGTGCAGATTTTTGCGGCTCTGCACTTCGGGGGGAGCGGATCTGGTGCTGAGTCGTGCTTCGTGGCTTCCCCTCATCTTGGCATGTCACCGATCAACTGGGTTTGGTGGCGAGGTCTTGCCATGCCCGTTACCGGCTGCCCTTAATGGCTGGCATGGTTCCTTCGATAAGTGGGACGCGCTGATGTTATTGCCGCGTGTTCCTTTCTTGAGCTTCACAGGGTCCTGTGTGCAGTCAGTTACATCATCTCATCGCTCGTGTTGAATCACCTGTTGGACTAAAACACCACAGCTATATACATACATAGAAGTGTACTGTCATGAGCAAGGGGGCACAGACCGGAGAAACAGGAGCAGGACTTGAAGAATCAGGTGAATGTGGGGTTTAATCAGGGAAGAAACACTCAGGTACATACAACTACTACATAACATTAATGATCAGACTAACTAAAGGCATACACACACAGACTTAAACACACAGAACTAATGAAACAGCTGATGACACGGGGATTCCACACGAGGTAGCGAGGGGGGCGTGGCACACAGGAGGATCGGCACGAGCAAGGCATGACATATACAATGTACTATATTCAAAAATATTGTATATGAAAATTATCAATTATAAAAATAGTTATATAAATAAGTAATATATAATAGAAATAATATATTGTAAAAATCCAGCAATATGTATGAAATATTTTTGTGGAAAAATGTTAAATGTTAGTTGCACAACCAATAAATAGGTAGCATTTACGGTGTGGAGGAAAACACAATGAGTCATTCATGGTTCATGAACACGACATGGAATTCGAGGCATGTTTAGGCACCATAACGAAGCAACATAAAGAACTTACCAGCTAATCATTGGCAGGGCTCCAGATTCGGCACATGGTGAAATTAGAATGAAGCTCCCGGAAAATGGCGCTAAAAGCAGGCCGGTTCGGAGTATCAGGATCAGTGTCGAAAGTGTGTGTGTGGTCATTTGGAGGGCAAACAGAGGGTAGCCATAGCTCGTATGGGCGGCCGTCTCTGACACATCACTCACTTACCGTGAGGAGGCTCCGATCGCACCTAAGGGCCAATCGCACGGCTATCGTTTCCAAGAGCCTGATAGCTCCCCACCATCTGTTCCTCATGAGCTAGAAACTGCAATGAGGAGCCTCAATTCAAGTTCTCAGTGCAGTTCAGGCAAATGTGAAGCGTCCTCCCAATCCACAAAATGTGTCCTGCACTCTCATAACCGAATTCAAACCAAAATGTCAAATATTGTGGCATAAACCCCAGAAGGTTGGTTTTTTCTAGGCCCGTCTACAAATTTTTTTTTTTTTCTCAGATAAAAGCTTCTGAGTGTCTAT
Source organism: Stomatorhinus walkeri (assembly GCA_026784285.1). Taxonomy (NCBI): domain Eukaryota; kingdom Metazoa; phylum Chordata; class Actinopteri; order Osteoglossiformes; family Mormyridae; genus Stomatorhinus; species Stomatorhinus walkeri. The sequence goes on from JAODUD010000107.1 coordinate 20,221,098, forward strand.
AAAAAGGTATAGCGGTAGGTTCCTGCTTAAAACTCTTCCTGTAAATAAGTTCCCCATACCTTTGATTTTATTCATTTGGACAAATAATTCCAGAGCTATCCGGTGCCAACATGAAATGGCTTTACTTTATGGAGTGCGAAAAACAAAATAAAAGGGTCCGGGGGAGAGAGGAGGGGGGAAAGAAATGGAGAAAGGCCGACGTAAAAAAAAAAAAAGAAAAAAAAGGTCCTTCAGGGAACATGGTGTAAATGAACTTCCAGGAATGACACAGGCGAGCAATGAGGCATGGATGGAAAATATACGCCGCACATCATCGGATAGAGATGCCAATGGAAATAGCTTCATTGAAGTGTCAGGCCTCATCCATCAATCAATCATCCACGAGAAACAATAATGCCAGCCCCGATGGCGCGGCTTTCACGGCGCTTACTCATGGGTATCGGAAACGACACTTAAGTGTGGTCCTGACAAGAGAGGAGGAGGCGACGCCAGCGAGGTGCCGGGCTTATTTCGCATGCAGGTGGAGCGCAGGAGTAGGGGGAACAAAGGTGAGGAAAGGAGGGGGGACCACATCCACTGAAAAACTGCTTCCCCATGCCCCGAGCCCCAACACACTCCCCAAGAAAGCGTCGACAGTGTGGTTTTCCAGCCATTTCCACCTAAGGTCTTTCCTGGTCTGGATCTGGAATGTCACTGGTTCGTAAAAAGAAGATAATAAAAATAAGGAAGAAGGAAATGGTGAAGTTTTTCTGCTGAGTACGACATTATCCTCGCCGCTTTGCAGCGGAATACTCAGGTTTTTCCAGGGCCTTTCATATGTCCAAAAGTTGCAAATATTAAAAACTTGCATTACCTCGTTAGAGAACACGGACCTGTGCACTGCATTTTTCTTTTTTAACACCTTAGAAAGACCTTAATTAGGTGTCATAAAGAAATTCATTTATTGCAAACAAACAAATAAACAAACTAAATAAATAAATAAATAAATAATACGAACAAAGTTTTCAAATGGGCTTCACAAAAATAAGGATTATTTGGAAATATAACATTTCGGTATTCTGTGTTGGAAGCGTCATCAGCATCATGTACCTCGAGATTCAAAACAATTTCATTATTAATATCCTACACATTCTAGCCTGGGCATCTGCTGTCTGAATATTTAACATCAATGATAAGTTGTCCCTGCTGCCAGTTTTTGACCATAAAATCTCACGCTATTATTCCCAGCCTGTATTATGGCAGTGAATCAGAGCAATAAAAAAGAAGATATCAAAGTTTATCCCAGAAATGCAAGTTATATTAGCTACCAGAAAGCTTAGTTTGCAAAATATCCAAAAATAATCAATATAACGCAGCCAAACACAGACTTCAGGCAAATAAATGCCTCCTAAGCATTAGGTTACATCTTTAAATTACGTAAAAGTTACTTGGAGGGAGAAAGCACTGCAAAATGGGTTAAAATGCTAAATACAGCAGGTCCTGTTTGCTGTATGCATTTCCTTTGATTTCCCTGAACCAAATCTCTTGACGGCAACTCGGCAACATGAAACATGACACGTCATCCATTATTCGGTACGTATGTCTTGCCATCCAACCCCACTCCATATGGCCTCAGTTGTCTCCAGACACCCAAATCCCTTTCCTGAAGCCAGGGGCTGTTTTTGTGGAAATCATTACATTACTCTTCTTCCACAGGGGGATAGGGTGACAATCATGAGCAATCACACCCAGAGCAGAGTTTCTGCTCCTAAATCCAGCAGACGACACCGACAATATGACCGGCGTAGCTTCACTGACCTGATTGCTAATTCATGTAAGTTAACAACACGGAGGGAACAATTACGAATGCCGGCATTACTGAAAATAAGAAACTGGAACATTTGAAGGCTGCCCATTTTCACAAATCCAAATGTTTTCAGAGAAGGGAAACAGTTGCCTTTCACTGGAGGGGGAAGGAAAAAAATTAGGGCCATTATTCTGCCTGCAGTTTGACGTGGTGAGAGGCACCAGGAATGAATCAAGTCTGAAGGTAACTGAGGGACAGTACGCATCATTGTACTGTCCTACAAAAAGTGAAGTAGCATTCAGAATTAAGAAATCGTCACTTCCTTCCTCCTCCAGTCCTCTATTGAAGAAAATGAGATCTATTTATATCCTTTCAGTTTGACTCTTTACAAGTACTGATACTTGTTTAATGATATAATGCTGCAACAAGTACTTGCAATGAACTGATTGTTTGTGTGTTGAACTTACATGGGTGAAGGAAAAAAGCCTTTGCGGGGCTAAATGTTAAAACCTGGTGTTTCTAAGCTGTTTTTTTTTGTTCATGTTGAGTGTTTGCGAAACTACACTCTGTGTCAACCGAAGGATTTATACAGATGAATGATTGTTAAGGTGCCGTGAAAGAACATTACGTGCTGAATCGTGCACTAAATTATAGACCTAATATTAATCATAGCAAAACAAAGATTTAAAAAATGACGTACTCGAAGGTAGCGGCAGAAAAGTGAACACAGAGAATCATTATGTCAGAATAATGATGAAATACTACCGTTAAAGTTGTACCGCACTCGGAAACGTTCCTTTTTGAAAGCCTGGAATGGAAGGGCCCACCAGTATATGGTTCAGAGAACCTGGACATATTCTCTAAGGATGAGAACCGGTATATGTTCGAACGATGAAGAAATCAGACGTTTTGATCATTATGTTCTAACAATAAATAGTTTAATAAGTTTCCATATTAATGTTATTTGAGGCAAACATCAAAACACATACAGACAAAATACTCGCTGGGCACCGTCACATTATTAGATGCTTAACTGATTCAAAAAAAGAATTAAAGGCACGGGTAATTGATTTCAATTTTTTAAAAACAAGACTGAGCTTATTCTTATTAACACTGTCAGATATCCAATGATAACATAAAGCCATGGAATGAAGTTTCAAACTTTCATTTGAAAATAAAAAAGGAAAGTAGTATTTACAAACATGAAGAGCTCAAGCATTACATAATGTTAAGATGTGATTTAAAGATTGTGTAGGGAACTTCTCTTTAAACATGTGGGCACCCTTAATACCAAAACATGGAATCAAAAAGACCAAAAGCAGAACAATGCATGACAGGTCTACGGCCATTTTGTCAGCAGAACTCTGAACTTATGTTTCCTCATAACTTTTCATTTCCATTGCTAACATTGCTCTTTTTTGGCCATGACTGGATTTTGCACATTTTCACCATGGTAACAAACAGGCGCGATCCCAGGATTTTTTTTTAAGGTGGGAGTGCTTCAAAGGGGTCAAATGGGCCAACCTTATGTTTTGAATTGGTGAATGACAGGGGAGGGGGAACTCCAGGGACCAATCAGATTTCAGCTGGGGCCAGTAACCCTGTGGTCCCGCCCCTGTATACGCCACTGATGACAGATATTCAGGATAGTACTGAGCACAGATTATTGGCACTGACCAGTGTTCAAGGCATGTTAATGTTCAAAAATGCTTTTAATTGAGGTGATTAAGTCTAGATTAGCATCATATCTCACAGTAACATTTGTTATGTTGTTTTTCTTTATTGGTAATATTGCTTGTACAAAATTACAGGTATGTATTTCACCAAAGTATGAAATAACTGCTTTATGCTGATGATGAACAAATTGCATTCATCCTGTCTTGGCGTTGCAGTTTTACCGGTTTGTGTGCTCGTTGCCAAGGTGACAACCTCTAAACAATTCAGTCAGCTGAACTCTGAATGGCTAGGTGGATAAATGAATCATGAGATAAAAGTATTTTTAGATATTCAACAAATGTTTGTTGTTTATTCCTACAAATTCCTTATATAAGAAAGATAATGTTTCCAGGCTACAAACATTAAAGAGAAAGCTCTGCATGCAAAAAGCTGCATGTTCAATAGATTTGTTCGTTTTCACTGCGTAGGGCTAGAAAACATTAACAATTTTAAAAAACGTCCTACATTGGCAAATCACAGTTTTGATATACAACTTTTGTCAATCTGCTCCCTGGAGAAAATGCGAAAATATTTCTTAAAAGCCATTATAATGTCATTGTCAAATTTACTTAAGTATTTTTACTTACAAACGCCAGAAAACATCTTGTCTTTGACGTTGCCGTCAAAACAATTTGGCATCTTTTCAATATAAATCATCCATCCATCTTTCACCCGCTTGGGCAGTACAAAGTCATGGTGAGTAAAGCACCTGCTAGGACACAGAATATCCATCATAGGGCACAAGCACTCACTCACACAGCACAGGCAGCCCATGCAGAACCTGAAAACTCCACACAGCCAGAGACAGGATTTGGACATACAACGCTGGAGGTTTGCGGAGACTGTGCTAACCGCTAAGCTACCCAACACCAAAATCAGCTAATAATTAACCGTATTCATTTCCCTTTACCAGTGTGAGATAGGCATGTACCTTGGCACTAACTTCAGTGTCATTACTAGTTAAAAGTGTTAATGTAAAACGTTAGCTTGCCTCATATTGTTTCCTTATTTGTTAAGAACGGCTGGGTTCGGGAGTGTCAGAGAGGCATGGATACCCTGGCAGATTGGTTCGGGCTGATTCATTCTTCAACAAAAATGCACAGTGAAAAGTGAAGTGTGAACTAGGCTTTACGCCGCTGGGCGTAAGGGACGTCAGTAAGGAACGTCAGTAAGGGACATCAGTAAGGGACATCAGTAAGGGACGTCAGTAAGGAACGTCAGTAAGGGACATCAGTAAGGAACGTCAGTCCACAGTAGGACAACTACACACAAACAGTCATAACTCCGGGCAATTCTGAGAATCCAATTAGCATAAATGCATGCCTATGCACTCCACTCATCTGTCCATCCATCCATATTCTAACCACATTCTAGTAAGGGTCAGAGTGGCGAAAGAGTAAATATGCAATGTCCTCACCCCTAACTAACACTGTCCACTGAACCACCTCATACACTATGGCCATCTGGGAGATGTTCCAGGCCTCCAATGAGCCTGAGTATAATAAGTTGCAATATGGATGGATGGATAAGGGATTGTGCAGCCTTAGATATTACTTTTATTAATTAAAGTGTGTCATTCTGACAACCATGTAGTCTACTGTCAAGACCTACCTCCTTCTACACTAATAGCCACAGACTTGCCATCCAAAATATTTTTAAGCAACTTAAAGGTAAGACGTCTTCAAAAATCTGTTTGCCAGCACTGGATAAAATAAGCAGTTATGGAAATATACCGACGTTATTGACTGGAGCAAGTCAATAAATGAGTAAATGCATGCTGACACTTTACCTTCACACTCTTAGAATGAAAGACTTCAATGAATCTGCCATTAGTCGCAAGTCGCAGGTCATAATTGTATAGCGGAGCACCGAAATATACAGGCTGTTAGAACGGAAACCCAAACGCATGGGTGATAATGAGACAGAGAACTGAGCTGTCAGTACCTTTGCCGCTGCAAAGCCAAACAGCCAAACTGACACTTTGATGTTTAAATGACTTTTTAGTCACTCTTTCAATGGTGTACCCAAACCTAGTGCCCTGTAGACTTCAACCATCCCAGCCCCAGCCAACCCGCCCCAGAGAAGTAGTTTGAAGAATTATGAATGGATTTTAGCCCTGACACTATTTTAGCTAATACGTGGCACTTTTCATGCCGGGATGTAAACATAGATGTCTGCAAGTTGTCAATCGCTCACTTTGGCCCAGCGGTACTCAGGCTCCATCCCGCTTTTTGATCCAGGTTCATTAATTAGACCTTTATAACCTGTTCATTGAATCAGTCTGAAGATTGTGGAATCACATTACATTAAACGCAAGAGCAAATACAGGCAGACACACAACACAGTGTGCCTTTACCCCTTCTGGAAAACACATAATTAGCCAAGAGGCATAATTTACATTTGTGAATATCTGAAATAATAGCACAGATATGATTCCTTTGTTAAAGTGTGAAACTTTTAGAAAGTAGCGCTCTCAAATTTGTCTTATTTTTATGAATCAATGTTTAGTTCATTGTTCAACTGATTGTGTGAATTTTTAATAATGGTGATTTATTTGGAAGCGTCTTGCCGTTTTTATTATTACAATGACTCCTAACTACATTTCTGTTTCACAAAAAAATGGAAAATAACAGCGTCTTCATAACCTTAGGTTATTTCCATAAACGTTAGTCCAGAGGGAGTGTTCAGTAATCAATCTAACCATCCCTATCATCTAGTACAAGATGTAGAAGAGGTTTCAGAAATGTTTGCTGTAATTCAAGACAAAATGATCAAGTAGCTGACTTCAGCCCCAAATAAACCGAGCTACTTCAGATACCACTTCCACGCACTCTGCACAGACAGCAAACAGATAGTCCAGATTCTGAATGATGATTGGATTAAACAGTTTGGAAGCTGCGCTCTGATAACACTTCCGATGCCTTTCTCTCGTTGACTTTTTGGGTCAAATATCGCCACGCAAGGAGATTCTTATCTATGCGTCATTATTGCGTCGTCATGGTTGCCTTCTCTCTGAAACAGAACAGCACGTGAAACAACGCGAAGCGGTGAAATTAGTTCTTTTCTAAATACATCCTGCTGTGTAATAGAAAATCTAAATAGATCGTTAATGTCAATTATTTAGTTGTAGTGTAATCTCATGCGGTGTCATGTATTATTATTTAGATATAGGCCTAGTAATGTTGAAGGACATATTAGGCTATGTGAAACTTTTTGTATCCCAATACTTGAACATGTAGCAAACTCTTACAGTAATATGGCTTCACAACGGGCCTAACGGCAAACAATTCATATTCCGTCTAAATCACGGTCTCAGGTTATTTTTTATTGCATTATTAGATTACTGCTAATTTACTGTTAGATCTCTACACAAGAACGTTTCTTCTTTTGCGGTCATCCTAGCTGTTAGTCTTTGTGACCTTCTCTGTGACTGCAGGGTAGGTTGCTTAGAAACTGACATAATAGGATACATGAATTATTTACAACAAAAATAGCATTGCGCCTGACGTAAACACCGCACCTTTCAGCGTAAAATCCCAGCTGTTGCCCGAATATATGTCCCCTAGTGGATATTGATAGATCACCCCATACAAAAAGGAGATAATTACGCGAGTATAGGTGGGGTAGTTGCTCGTGAACTTTTGCATATTTATACTGTATATGTTGCAATCGTCCCTTTATATGAATTGATCTGAAGGGTACCTCATTAGATAAAAAGTTTATTTCTACCCAGTGGTCACTGTCGATCATTTAAGTCTCCATTACATTTTATTAATTGCACAAACCAACGTGCTGCATAGCTGAATAATGTTCAGTTAATTTTCCAATGTAGTCCTAGTTTCTATATACGTAGTACATTAGATAGGACTACCCAGTATTATAAAGGTTGTGTTTAGTTGCAACTCAATAATCGTAAGGTTCCCCAAGGTTAAAATCTGAACCAGTATTGGTGCATTTTAACACACCTTGCAAACTCAGCAATCGAAGACATTTTGTCTATCTGCAATCTATCTACTTTTGGTGTATGGAACAGTACGAATATTGTTCAGTATCATTCTATTTATGTAAACTGTATACCAATAACAATAAGTATATTATTTCATTGCGTCCTGTACATTTCAGTAGTTCACGGTGGTGCGGGGGGATTGATTGCAGAAAATATAGAGATGTTTAGTATCGTAAAAAAATTGCGCATTTTATCATACATACAGACTATAACCGTCATCATGCGTCCTTATCCGTCTTTAAAATATTTGCTGTAAATCTTAACTGACCTCTGTTATGGTACAGGAAAAATGACTTACTCAACTGAGTCTATCTCCTTCTGGTGGCAGTAAACTCGCATTACGAGTATAAACCTGGCATCTACATTTTTTAGCTTGAAAATCTGTCTGGCACTTAATACACATTAGTGCAACTGACGCTTATTCTGACCTATTGCTAAGTTAAAGCCGTGCATTCGTGTTTGCATAATGCTTGAATACTTCTGTCATTAACCTGGACTGGTCGTATCATCTAACCGTCCACTCCATGCACAAAGCTGTAACTAGGAGGCAGTCAGGGGCTCAGAGCTTCAAAACTGTTCCGCGTTCCCCTGGCTCACAATTAGTAGCTAGTTCACTCAGCTAAAACAAAGCAGGAAAAATGCTGTTCTGAAGAAAAAATATTTTTAGAAGCTTAAGTTGAAATTTTGCCACAAAAGAAACCCCAGAGCTAACTTAATGACTCGGGGGGGGGGGGTATCGGCATTAATATCATCATCACCATCATCAATTTGCATGTGATAGTTCGGAAGAAGTTTTTATCCTTCCCTGTATGTGCTGTAAGTTTTCGGAGCCTGGGAATCGGAGCGCGTTGCCAAGTGAATGCTCATTTAGTGATTTGTGATTTCTCAGGCCCTTGGGCAATATGCACTAATGTGAGCTAATGCAATAGATTACACAGCAATAGCCTCCAGGAAGTGACAGAAAACAGATGTGGTATACTTAAAAAAAAAAATTAAAATTAAAGTCGAAGGTCTTTAATGTGCTGGAGACTGTCCCTTGCAATTTTTCCTTTCAGCGAGCAAACCGAGGTGATGTGCTCATCTCCGGTTATTAGGTTTAGTGAGTATGTGTGGTTTTTTTTGCAAATTTTAAAACATTATAAACTAGTTAGATTAGGATAAGAACATACTAAAGCTCTAAATAATCTGTACAAGACCACCAAAAGCACATCACGGACCTTTTCGACTATATAAACAATATCTGATAACAGTACATTAGCCGAACTCATTCTACCATAGATAACCCAAACAGGATCCAAACGTCACTTAAAACCCAGGCTGCGTCATTGTACGCATACCTCATCCTGCCTGTCCTCTCGCGCGTCCTACTCGGATTTATAGGTTGTAAACACTGCCCTCTAGCGACCGTTTCAGAATCTGAATTGGAGTTTTATGTCGTAGGTCTGCAAGTTTTCTACACTGAGCAATTACTTAAATGGACTCTGAGCACCGATGAGCTGGAAAAACATTTGGACACATTACATTTATAAACAGCATTCTACCAAACGTTTACACTCCAACTTGTGTCCAAAAGAGGTCTGCATCAGTTAGAGGGTCTATTTTAATTATCTGAATTCACCTCAATAACATTAACACATAGCAGAACATATTACACAAATTATATAAATACTGTGTACATCATACTACCCAAAACCGTTACATCCAACTAAAAAAAATAAAATCTGACTAAAAACAGGACCTCAAATAGTGCATAGCACTCGTCCAAAGGTGTGCTTCAAATGTAGATTAGCTTCCTTCCAAACGCAATAAAAGAAACTCTAAAGGAAAAAAGACAAAGCCAAACTGCAAAACTCCAAATCTATATTTACAAGTGAATGCAATTACATTTCAACTCAAGCACAGCACTCAGAGTACACTTACACCAGTTTTGTTCCAGGCATACAGTATGACTTGTAATAAATATATTGCAATGCTCACATATCCAGATATTCCAACTGTAAAAAAATGAATATTTCTACTACTGCCATGTTCAGAAATTGCTCAAAATATGTAGGAGTGCACTTCATTCTGCAAAATCAGGATGCTTCCCACAATATACATAAAAGAAATGTGTAAGGAACAATTAAACATTTCCAACCAAATGTCAGAGTGTGATTTAGACAGGACAAAACAAGCCCTTGTATCGCCTTAGTTATGATTACTTCCATTTTGCGTCTGGAATAAATCTTGCTATCCGAGATGTGAGTTTTGGGGCAGTGTAGGAGATAGCAGCTGCCTCCATTTATCACTGTTTAAATGTCCAGAGAGCTTGAAACAAGAGCTGCGCTACATAGACACTTGACAAAACATTCACAAAATGCACACAAAATAAAATATAACAATCAGGACTGCAGAATGTATTAGATACGGCTCAGATCAGGAACGATTATTCACAGGTACATTTTTAAATTTTGGAAAAAAGAAATGAATTATGCAAGTTACCCTGTGACACAATCTGGACCAAATATAAACACACACGTAAGAGGTGGATGTCACCCAGTACAGTTCACTTGAAATTATTCTTAATCCAAGCTAATTACAGCAAAAAAAAAAGAAAATCATAAATGAACCCCCTATCTGAACACAGTGATTTAAACAAATAAAAATACTATTTTCTCAGCCAGGAATTTATGGCTATACGTGGTTTCAAGTTTAGTTCCAGCAAAAAATGGGGGAAACAAAATTCAATAGTTCTTGTAAAACCATCATGCAGAAAAACATATGAATGACACAGGAAATGACCTAATCAGACACACAGAAGCCATTTGGTGACCTCCGCAGTGCTCCCTGCAAAAAAAGTCTTTCCTGATCACAAACTGATAAATGCTAAAGGACGAACACATCCGAAAATGTTTTTACATTCAAGAAATGCAAAAAGAAAGCAAAATAAATAAACCCAAAATGTATAAATGCTGCCAACCAAACAAAAACATTCAAATATCAAAACATCTCATTATATTTATATATAAAGTTCCCTAAAAGCACGATCTTTGACGATGTTCAATGGCAGACCTGATACTCTCACAGCTAAAGCCAGACCCCACCTGAGAGGGCTTTCTGCACCAGAGGCAGCTTCGCAGTCCCTGACGAGTTTATTAGACGGCCAAAGCTGACCGTTCAGATGGTGAGGATCTAATTGTGGTGGCAGACGGCAGAGTTAATTAAATACTACTTCAAGGACAAAAGGAGGTCATGGAAACAAAAAGGACACCCCAGGAAGCGTTTAAAAAGGCAGTGTTGCCCCGAGGTTCCCTCCGGATGTCGTGCAAAGGCACCCAGGCTAGTTTGACGGGCCACAACAAACATGTGAAGCCACATCAGAACACTTAATTCTCGCAATCTATAGGTTTCCTACACATTCAATCGCAGTCAATTAAAAAAAAATGACTAGGCACTCTGACAATATGCATCCTGATGCGTGGATTTGAGTGTTTCAGTGGTTCAGTACACTCCAAGTACACCAGCAGACAGTGTGATGAATCAAACTGCGTAACAAAGCAGTGACCAACTTCCGGGATTCCCCCATAGGAGATCTGTTCAACACGGATGCCCCCTAGCTAGTGTCGGACTACTCGTTGCAGGCCGAGACCCCACACCCATCCTCCATTTAAGTTCTTACTATATAGTGATGCCAAACACAATGTTGCTTAACATCTTTGTATGAACGCCTTAGATGTTACGACATCGTCTGACGTATTCTTATCACTGCTTGGCTCCAAGTTGTTTTCAACATATGAAGCAACAGATGAGGGAGTTAGGGGGGCCAACCTATCCTGTACCCTTTGTCATGAAGCTCATGTGCTGGGATGGTCAGTGGCTTTTAGTCTGGGACTGAAGTCAAACCCCCCCCCCCCCAAGCAGCAACCAAGGAAAAAAAAAAATATTCACAAGTGAAATCTACTCCCTAGTTACTCAAACTTTATTTTCCCCAAAGTTCTCTAAGCACATACATCCTTATAGTTTACATCTGATGTGCTCATGCTAAAGTCATGAAAATGCAATATGCAGACACACACAATGTAATACATCTTGTTAGCTTTGCCAACACCGTTCATAGTAGTGTTTGCAGACACACACAGGTCACAGCTTATGTCACTGTGTTACGTCTTCCTTTCCTCTGAAATCCTCGTGTCGTGACGCATGGATGACACTGGCTGCATGGGATCTCTAGCGGCCTTTGAACCTTGAGTGAGTTGGGTGGGGGGGTG
>JAODUD010000107.1:20259254-20276750 GCA_026784285.1 Stomatorhinus walkeri
CCATGGACAATGGAGTTTATTGCAGGCTAGCACAGTTCCTCCAAGCCTATTGAGATGTTGTTTTCCTGCAGGATCTACTGATTTGGCTCAATATTTAAGAGTGCCAGGTCCAGCAGTGAAAGAACAACCACTCCAGATGGCAAGCAAGAAGCACCTAATAGCCAATAAGTAGGTGCAATAAACTTTGACACTGACCTGGCTTGTCCGAGTAACAGCTGCTGGGCCTCGCTAATAGTGATGGTGTGAAAGAAATCCCAGACCTTGTGAGATCTACTGAGTTTTAAACGAGTGCACTGTCAAAGATGCTTATCAATTGCTTCACATCCAATATACCTTGGATATGCTCTCCACTGCTAAGTAGTTTAGCTCTCTTGACCCTCAGTGCACCCAAGGTGGTGACTATCTGCAGTCATAATGGGGTATTTAAGTGGAATGTCATGCCTTTTAGTTTTTGCGATGCGCCTGTAATGTTCCAGTGCCCTAAGGACCACATATTGGCTCGAACGCAGTGGAATACCTGTTTCATCTATCTCTATTTATATGATAATCTTGGGGTACAATCCTGCTGAAATGCTGGAACATGTTCTACTGACTAAGGCTGATCACAAACTGAAGACCAAGTGGCTAACCTGGGGTACACTGTCTGTCTCTGAGCACACTAATAATCAGAATATTCAGATAATCTTAGCATGGCCTACCCTCAAGCGTATCCTGGATGTTCGCCAGATTGTGAGACTAGCCTCATATTACAGGTGATATGTGAAAGCAGCATTCAAGAAGTTGAAAAGATGGCCAACTTCTGCACCAGCTGTGGACTGTGCTACTTATGCTACTGGTGATTTCATCCTGGACATGGATGCCAGCGACTTCAGAACTGGGGCTATTTGGTGCAGGAGGGGCTTATGGCTGCAGAAAATGATCATCCACCGAACGTAATTACTGCATAATTTGGTCGTAGAGTTCACATCACCTCTGCAATGTGCCAGAACTTAGCCTGGGCAATGCGCAATTTCACCACCAGGAGATGCAGCGTAATGTGAGTGATGATCTGACTGAGGAAGTACAGTAATAGAAACCACCATAGAGCTGATGTCAGAGGGGCAAGGGGAGACAGACTTCACCCAGCTGAGGAAGACACCAGAAGCTCCCATGGGGACTGTACAAGTTGACACTCTTATGGAGAGAATTGTATTCCACCTGATGGGGCCACATTAGAGGTCCAGGACTAATTGAGCACACAGTTGGAAGCCCCTCCCTAATGATCAGGCAATTTCAGTAGCTGATGTCACAGCTACAGCAGCTACTTAACTCTGTGTAGGTGTGTGATTATGGAAAGCCCAGCACATAACAGTGACTAAGGCTCTATGTTTGACTCTGAAGTTCCCCAGCAGATGTGTGCATTCCAAGGGATTACACAAGACTTCCACCACTGCTTACCGACCTCAGTCTGATGGCCAAGTTTTTCATGTAACACTGGAGAAAATTGTAGCCTCCACAACTGAATGATGCCACTGGTCCTAGGATACCGTGATTCTGCAGTGATGGCTTATTCTGTAACAAGGCGCAGCTATACTGGGTTTACACCCAACAAGATGCTCTTGTAAGGCTTACCAAATAAGCCACATTCCCATGCTTCCAAATTGGTCGGGAACGCAGGGATTGGGCAATGGTAACACTTGCTACGTTCAAGGTTTAAATGTGGTCACATGATGTATAAACAAAACAAGTGACTTTAGGTGTTCAGCTGTCCCAAACAGCAGTTGATAAACACAACACCTGCCTCCGTGCCAAAAACTGATGTGATCCAAAAAACTTTCATGCACTAAGCCTTAAGAAACACATGTTTTCAAACATTAGCTTTTCCACTTGACACGAGATTTGACATATAATTATTTTACTTTAAAGCAAAGTTTAATTTACAGTAAAAAAACCAATGATGAAATCCACATATTTGTAAATCCCAAAACATACATGATAAAGAGACAGGGTTGATCAGTTGTATACATTTTATTCTGTTTTATCAGTTGGTGTGACAGACCAATCTACTTTTAAAAGCATTTTAAAAAGAGCATTAATATTTGATGTACTTTGTCTGTTACATGATACAAGATTGGGGGTTAAGCCCTGTTCTCCTCCAGTCTCTCTGAGAATCTGGGTAGGTGTACCACTTTGACCTTTGACCCTTTATTCCCATGATTCATTTACAGTCACTAAAGCCCTGGGCAGCTTTGACAGCTCAAAAATCTTCAAAACCTGAAATATTTCTTGTCTGCAAACCACAGATAATACAGAAATACATACAGTGACCACTATGACAAAAATGCCTTTTGATAAGAATGTCACCCGAACATTAAGTACTGTACTGAGAATAATTTGTGTTTTCTGAATGATTATGCTTTCATGCTTGGTTATGCTACTGTATATTCTTTAATCATTAAATAAAAATTAGCAATACTTATGCAAAAAAAGTTAGAACAAGCATAAAACTTAGGATCCTGTTTAACCATGAACACCCTTTAAAAAGTTTAAAAGCTGAAACTTCCCATTTAACGAGTATGTGCTTTTGGGTTTCACTACCTGTTGAGTATTTTTCTGTAAGAACAAACCACAGATTGCACGTCTGATCTTTAGTATTTAAAATACAAGTTAAGCTTGTGAACACCTTCTTCCCTTGAAATCTTTGAACCTGCTTGGAATTTTAAGGCATCTGAGTTAGAGGGTATTTCAGAAGGCAGAATTCTACCTGAGAGTTGTGTCCCATGGGAGCCTGCAGCTTTTAATACACCACCCCCTCGTCAGTGTTCCGATCGATCTCCATGAGGCAATAATGAATGGAATAAGCATTAAAACCATTGCAGTAAAACCATCAGTCATAGCAAGCTTGCAAGCAGGAATGCTGAAATTTGGCTTCTATTCAAATATCAAGTCACTGTTGTTTATGGTTTTACGTGTGTTCCTAACTTACAAATTGAACTTCCACTGTTTTGGCGGGAGGCCTGTTGAATTCGTGAAAACGTTACCTTGTGACTGGGTTTCCCTGCTGTGCATTTATACTGAGCACACCTCTCTTGCTCAGGTCGACTTGAAGAGTGGTGTTCAGCAGATCTGGGTACTCATGCCACATGCCAATTCAGCAGCAGGCTTAGAGCAAGCTAATCACATAGGCAATGCATTTTTAATGTTCTCCATGTTCCATGAAAAGATATTGGTTTACAAAGAAAATAATACGTACACATGTGCAGGTATTTAGGATCAGACAAATCTTAGCATTAGAATATAAAACATACAGATAAATATAAGGTTTGAGTTTAGGAAGATTTAAGTTGAACAGTCCCTAAATTGAAGGCTGGGCTTTAAGAACATGCTCCCTTTTTATATAAAAATAAATGCCATGTCAGTTAAAGTGAGTAAAACAGAGTCACACGTCTCTATAGATTAGCTACTGCTTTTTTGCCAAAACGCCACTGATGTCCATCGAAATGCCACAACCAGAGTTATATCTGAGCCTGTTGAAAATGGGCTTTCTTTCCAGTTCCTGCTTCACATGACACAGCTGTCCATCCTTTTGCAATCGCTAACCACTTGCTCTGAACCCTGGTACACATTTGAAATTTCCCCACCCTTCCTCCCACTCTCAGATGAGAAAAGGAAAGATGTATCTGTACAAAAGTTCATCTTGCTATTCATTAGGGTCAAAGAATACGGCAGTGGAGACTCTCAGTGGGGCTGTGTTACTTGGCCTTTTCACACGGATAGGTAATGGTCACGGGATCAGTCTGAACGCTGGCTTCCGACAGCCTCTTTGGCCCCTGCATGCAAAACATAACAAACCGCCCAGATGAATTTGCTCATTCTGTACCCTTTAATTCAGATAATCGGAAACAAAAAGGAACAAATATAACTGAAACAAAACAAACATAACTGAAACAAAATGAACAAATATAACTGAAACAAAACAAATATAACAGAAACAAAACAAACATTACTGAAACAAAAGTGAACAAATATAACTAAAACAAAACTGAAACAAAATTGAACAAATATAACTGAAACAAAACAAACATAACAAACAAAAGTGAACAAATATAACTGAAATAAAACAAAACAAACATAACTGAAACAAAAGTGAACAAATAGCGTTGCTTGTTACATTGAAGTTAATAACAAGGAATTCCCCTAAAAGGCTGTCATTAATCTAAGGATTTTGTCAGCTTTTCAGCTGAATTAGTAGTATTTGGGCCAGAAAGACCTTCCGTGAGCTATCAGCAGAAAACATGGAAAAAACACCCCCAGTGGTGTCTTGACATTTAACCTACCAGGCTTTTGAAGAACAAGTGGATGGAGTTCCTCTTCTCTAGTTTTTTGGAGGCACCAATGGCAGCTTCATCGCCACTCTGTGAGGCTTCTGACACTGATTTGCTGTCTACAGCGACCTCCAGGGCCTTGACTTTGGGTCCGACTTCCTGCTTCCCGCTCCTCTTCTTCTCAGCATCAGTGCCGAGTTTGGGGTCCTCCTTCAACTTGACACCTTGGGCCGCCTCGGGCAGAGGAGGTGCATCAGGTGGCGTGTTCTTTGTGGTGTCGGGGGTCTTGGAGGAATGGTGTGAGGTGTGGGGGGGAGGGGGGTGAGAGAGGTAAAGGGCAGCCATGTTAACATTTGCCCCCTGGATTGGGGTGCTGGTGGGGTGGAGTACTGCTGGGATATGAGGCCAAGAACAAGTGTGTGTCTTTACATGGAATGCTTGAGGAAAAGTTTAAAAATGAATTAAAGTTATTGTGCTCCTGTAGAAAGCCTGCGGCTGCTGATTTCCTCTGTATATGGGATCTTTACCTTAATATTTACCTTAATATTACATTGGGAGTATCAGTGCAAGAAAACACATTCAAATGGCATAATGAATCACAGATATTAGGGAAGGGTGAAGTCACTGCTTGACAATAGACTGAATGAGGTTCATACATGTGCTCTGCATGACCACAAACACGAGGAGCTCAGCGACCAATCAAACGGCTGGATAAGAACAACTCATCTGAACTGTAAAGTACACTGCGTCACTGCACCTCTCCAGAGCTGGACACTGGATTTACACTAAATTCAGCTCTATGCCCAGTGCTCATGAGTTTTGTTTTTAATATTTGAGATTCTTAGAGGTGTTTCAACAGCTTAAGCTGCCATAAGAAAAAAAAAATCAGATACCATTGGAATGCCATTACGTTCTACTTAACAGGAAAATCTGTCATTTTTAGAACATGTGTATAGATTCAAATCACAATTGTTAGTGGTTATATTTGAAGCACAGTACGGGACATTTGGTTTGGCCAGCATGATGTCGTAATTTTAGTCAATGTATCTCCTAAAAAGACACTGAATTAGTGATTTTTTAAATGCTATAATCTAGAGTAATTTTAGTAAGGCCTGCTCATGATCTGGAGTAGACCAGTGTTTTTTTGTTGTTGTTATTTCCTGCTTGCAGTGACCAAATGGAGATTAATGTGCATCGACGGTTCATCATGGCCATCTAGTGGTTGGTAGGGGTATAACGTGGCCTAGCCCAAATTGCTCTCACTAGCAATGATGGAATCCATTTAGTGATATGAGTCATGTTAATGTCTGACACGCAGTTCGATTTACCGGTACATCAGTGCTGACAGGGACACTGTTTCCACATGTCGGGGCAGCCTGGACTTTAGATGTTTGTGAGCGTTGCGGTACCTCAAATTCACATTACTCTGTTATGATCTCACACAAGGCATCTCTTTCCAGTCTTGCCAAAAAGCAGGTATTACGGTAGAAGGTCCAGTCTTCTTACCTTTGTCTTGAAAAGGGTGATAAGATTCGATTTCTTTTTCTCCAGTGGTTTTGCTGTCTGTGCTGGTGGTGCGGAGGCTTCTAGTGTACTGGCCTTTGATGCTCCACCCTGCATGGAGAGAGTCAGGCAAAGTAGGGGTGAGGAGGATGGCAGAGCTTATGCTATTGGTCGACCGTTTAAGGGCCAGCGATCACGTTCGAGGAACATAGTGGGGACTGTGGATCGGAGCGCATGCCGTTCTTCTGCAAGCAAGCAAAGGATGATGAGAGAAAGTGCTGAACTGTCTACATCCCTGAACAAGGTCCATCCATTTTCTGAGGAAGAAGGAGGAGGCAGAAAGCATGGAGGTGACTCAGATCCTGACCGCGAACCAATAGAGGGAGCACCCCACCTCTCACAATGGAACCCCCAAACTGTAGTGTCTCAACCCTGCCGTCAGGGACCCTCAGATAGTCCACGTTTTTTTTGTCCCTCTCAGGTCCAAGCGCACCTGATCCAGATAGCTAAGAACACTGGGTATTTGGTACAGAGTCGCTGGGAGGGAGCAAAGCTATGGACTGTCCGGGGTAAGAGGAAAGGGCAAAAAGTCACAACAATTAGGTGGGAGGAGTCTTCCCGCAGCGTTACCTGCCCCTCCTCCTCCTCATCCTTTTGCGGCTCCTCCTCCTGCGGCTCCTCCTCCATAGTCTGCAGGGAGGTAAGAGCGACGTTAACCCTAACAGCAAGGCAGACACACAGCCCACCATCTGGTCCTTGGCACTGGAAATTTGGATTGGTCGAGGTCAGCATGCTATCCATACTGGACGTGACCTATTTCCTTTTATAAATTATTAATATGCTAACTTACCTAACAATATAAAGTCGAGCATGTAAGATATATTTTATCATGCACCAAAATAGATGAGAAGTTCAAGGGATTAACCGCATTTATCAGGTACTTAACATTTATACGTTTTTTTTGCATGGGTTAGAAGCGTCAAGCAAGATGATAAGTATGAGTGACTTGTGTCTTCTTAATGCCAGTCTGTCCACGGATCTGAAAAAAAAGACACTGGAATCTCAAGAAAGACAGCTCTGTCCTTGAAGTGTGTTTTATTTATGCCTCACCTTGCGCTGGAAAAGTTTGGAGAAAGGCCCACTTTTAGCAGGTTTCTGCTTGATCTCTGGCCCGATTGGGGCATCCTTGGGTACTTCCTTTTGGGAGTTCTTGGGATTTTTGGCTGCCGGTTCTGCTTTGGTTTCTGCTTTAGGTGGTTCAGGTGGGGGGGCCGTCTTGGTAGATCTAGAAGCAGTAGCAGCATCTACCTCCTTCAGACCCCCAACAAGGCAAAGACAGTGTGGACATTTTATTTACATACATATATGTATAAATAAGTACAGGGACATTTTCACTACATGTCTGTTATGTTACACGTTCAGCAAAGTTGGAGGAAGTCAATATTGATTATTATTTATTATCAAAGGGCATCATTCCATATTATGCTATTCATTAAATCAGAGATAATCTTTCATTCTCATAACATTATATAAAGCATTATATAAAGGTTACCCATGTTAAAATCAGATTAATAAACACTTTCTATTTATTTTTCATCACTCCTATTTATTACAAATATTATAAAAAATCAACACTTACACTTGTGGCTGTTGGTTGGGTATCCTTGAAGGACTGTTCAGGCATTATAAAAAACAAATGTCACCAATATGCATTATAGAAAATAAGGAATAACTTACAGATTTGTGTTTAATCATAGCCCTGTATGTGTATTTTGTGCTGGTTTTGCCACAGAACGCACTAGCTAGCCGGCAATTGTCCTAACTGCACTGAAACTGAGAAAACGGGCTGCTTTGCCTTCGCTTTAGAGTAGATTTTGTAGTAACTGTTATTTTCACGCTCTTTCGTTACGAAATAAAACAAAGTCTAAGAGCCGGGATTATAGTAATAACTAAATTTTGCTAAAATGTGCAGTTATGTGATTTCGCCACTGTCAAACGCTGCAGTGACGGCTACAGAAACTCCAGCTCTGGCCCGGAGCGAGTACCTTCTGCCTAAAGAGTTTGCTGAATGTCCCCCCCGTGGAGTCCTTTGGATTGGGGTCCGTGTCTTTAGGTTCTGAGGCAGGGGGCTCTGCCGTCTTGGCTGCAGACCCCTTTTCCAGTTTGCTTTGGCCCTCGGGCTCCTTGATGCCCTTTGCCTGCCAGGTGAAGAGCAATGGACGGTGAGAACACCCTGCCAGTGGGGGTTTGGGTCGCTCCCGCTTCACTACTCTGCCTCTTTCTGTCACTCCCCCACGTCGTTTATGGGGAAGTGACCTATCTACCATATGGCTTTCAATTCCTGCCAAAAAAAAGTACTTTGGCGGGAGATAAAGAGGACAGTGTACCCAAGAGCAGAATGTATATTTGAGGTTATGACATATTAGCCATTTTACAAGCAGCAAGAATTACATTATTTGGATGAAGAGTAGACTGAGGCATGGATTTTGAATGAGATTAAACCCGTGCATTAATTCAGCGTTAGTTTTGCTTCAAGTCATCTTTGCTTCTAGCATTTGCACTGGAGTCAATGAGAATGGAGGCCAGCTGAAGATTCTTCTGGAGGCAGCGAGGAAGCCCATGGCAGGTAGGCTGTACCGAGGCAGCAAGGAGCCCAACGCAAACCCTCAGGTCCTACAGAGTAATCACACCAGCACTTCATTTACTTCTCAGTCACAGTGGAGAGACAGTGCGAAAAAAGACGCAGCCAGCACCGATTTATGAAGGTCTTCCACTGAAGCCCGGCACATGTAAAGAGTAATGGAGTGAGAATTGATAAGAGAATGGAGGTTTGGAAAAAGAGATTGAGCGCATTGGTGCTTCTCTCCCGTCAGGGCCGAGTTTGTTACCGTGTCTTTGGAGACATCTGGAGAGGCTCCTTTGGAACTTTTACTTGGACTCGCCTAGGTGAGGAAGATGGAAGCACAGTATTCATTCTGGATAGACTGATTAAAAGTGTTTGTTCCCGGCTGAATGTTGTTTCACGTGTGCCACAAGCGTTCAGTGTTTACAGTCCAAAATGGCTGGAGTGCAGCATTTAGCCACATGTTCAATCAGATTGTTACGGTTCTTGCTTGCACAAAGCAGTGAGGGACTTAGCTAACTGTGGGATGTTAGAGAATGAACATTTTCACAATCGCTAGTGATTATGCAACATTCCTGGGCTGGCCAGTGACAGACAGAGTAGTGGGTCCAGGTCATAAGCGGCCTTCACTCCAGTGTACAATGGGATTTGCCACGTCACATCACATGACCCCCATTGTTTGGCCTCAGCGATTGGCCTATTATCTCTACGCTGTGCTACCTCAAACCTCAGCAACGCTGCTTGTTAGCTCACACTCCATGCCCAACAAAAGGCAGCCATGTGTAGAACAGGCCTGGGCCTCTTTTAGTGAGGGGGAGAAGGACCTGAGAGGGAGCAGTCGTGAGCTTAAATGCTGGGGGAGGAAAACTCAGGGGGGGACAAGCGATGTCTTATGTCAAAGCAGATAAGAAGATTCTTAACTGCGAGACTCCGCTTCTGCCTGCTGACGCTTGCTTTCAGGGGGATGGGGGTGGGGGATCTCCCCCCCCGCACCCCATTCGGCACGTCCTAGCGCACAATGAGCGCGATCGCTGACAGCACTATACAGTCTCAACACAATGACATCACCCGTGAGCCACCGCTCTCTGCATTAATCACCTTCTGTCTCCGCAGTGTTGAATATCCTGCACACAACTGCCTTTCACAGCGGGCTGGAGGAGCGCCATGCACAGCCAAATGCCGGACGGTCACTTATGCTTTTCAGGCACTTAAGCTCAAATTTGACAACCACTATTAATAATTAGAATTATTATAAAAAAAGTAAGATAGGAATAATAATAATAATATCCATCCATATTCTATCCTCTAATCCTTATTAGGATCACAGGGGTCCTGGATCCTATCCAGGGGCAAACCTTAATAAATAATAACAACAACAACAACAACAATAATAATAATGATAATAATAATAATAGAGTGAATAATAATAATAATAATAATAGAGCGAAGAATAATCCAGTTCTGAAAAGTATATTTATGAATATACCAGTTATGTGTACATAATTTCCCTTTTGCACATTGATGCATTAGCTATAATAGTTATAATTGCTATAATTAGCTATAATTTTCAGCTTAATCAACAATTAACATACAGAATATACAATTTGTGCATTTTATGTGAGTTATCTTCCCTTTGAGAGCTTTTACCATAACAAAAGAAATAAGACGACAAGTGACAGACATTGCCAATCAAATCAAATTCAATCAAATCAAAATAGCTAATTGACATTTCAGGTTCTGGTCTGAAATGGTGGCCAATCAAGCCACCGTTCCAGAACCTGAAATGTCAATTAGCTATTTTTTAAAATGTATTTTCATTCCCCTGCAGGACTGAAATACGAAGTGTGACTTACGAATGTTTTGAAAAAATTCATCACTGGGCGTTCTTCTCGGAGACTCTCCCCGTGTTCAGCTTGCTGCGGGTAGACGTTGTCGCTGTTGACGCCGAGCTCTTTGCTTTCCACCGGGACGCTGCCAAGATGCCCAGGACGCTGGGCCGACGCCTCCTCGCTTTTTCCAGGCTCCTATGGACGAAGGCGCAGTGATAGCTTGTGGGAGCCTACTGTGGCTGCGCAGCTGGGGTGCGCCCTCTTCATTCGTTAATTGTGGCATTGAAACGCGAGCACAAATATTCCAGCCATGCCACTGCCCACTCGGGGCAGTGCTAACAATCCAGCTATTATTGCCGCAGCGCTTTCTGCGGACTCCATTGGTATTCAGCAATGTAGCGGCCTAGTGGGCCAAATGTGCCCTCTGCTCCGAAAAAATGCCGAGGCCAATGAGAAACAGCACGTTCGCGTGTTAATAAAGTCTTATTCCACAAACGTGTTCATACCATACGCTACGCTTACTGTAAATATCCACAAGAACATGGCTCAACAGATGAGGTGTGCACTCCAAAGACCTTAAAATGTGATTACTAATGCATCCTTTATTAAATTGCCTTTCCTGATGAGGACTAAAGTACAGATTACCCAGCTTAAAAAACGCATTGACCAATATTATGATTTTTTAGAGAAGAGCAGTACCTTTTAATTGCACCAAATGGAAAAAAAACTGTTGATGTAAAGATGCAATTTTTATGTCTATAATGACAACACAGACATTTATTTAAGCATTACTATGGGCCGTTTGTGTGCATTACACTGTAGGGGATATGCACTCTGTGACCCTTCTCTAGATTCAGTTAGATTAGGGGTGTCAAACTCCAGTCCTGGGGGGCCAGAGCCCTGTGTCGCTAAGATTTTTCCCGATTCCACCACAGATGATTCAGCTCAAGAGCTGTGCTGTAATTAGCACAAGGAGTTGAATCAGTTGTGTTAAATGAGGGGAAACCCAAAAATGTGCAGGGCTCTGGCCCCCCAGGACTGGAGTTTGACACCCCTGAGTTAGATGGTACTGGGTAGGACCAATTTTGCCTCAAGAACCACTTCAACAATTGAGTTATTAGAGAGGCACAATATATCGTTCAACATATTGTATGGGCCAACGTTTGCTGTTATTCTCATATTTTTAACAGCGCTAATTTAGTTCATACTCAACAGTAACTTCCCACATGAGCAAAAGTGCATGTAGCTAATGTTTATACTGTAAGTCTGTGACTGGAAGCATGCTGGTTGTATGGTTGTATGCACTTTTGATGCCTCCAAAGACCTTCTTCAGTAGAAAAGGAAAACCAGGAAAACCGTGATGGTTACCATCATCTTCATCAGCACAGATCATAGGTAAACAGAGTGATTAAAATTGAGGATTTACTGCGCTGATACTAGGTCAGTCATATCCACGTTGTAGTACAATGGCACTAAAAACTATTTTTCTGTCAATTAAGACTAATCTATCAGCTATTTTACCAATTTGTCGATTAATCAAAATGATTGCTTTTTCTCCAGGAAATTGAACTTATTTTCAGCGTCGAAGTTATCGACTATGTCGATTAATCTCGGAGGCCTTGTTTTGGTATATTAATTATTCCACAGATATGTGACGCAAAGAAGTGGATTCTGCATAGATTTTTCTTTCGTGTCTCACCTCAGAGATTTTGGTAATTGATTCAACCTAATGAAAACCAAATTATCAGTTTCAGGACCCAGTATAGAACAGTTACTTGGCAGTGCACAGTACTGACCTTTTAGCTGCATCATTTTCCATGTTTTCTCTAAGGCACAGGTGTCAGACTCCAGTCCTGGGGGGCCGGAACCCTGCACATTTTTGGGTTTCCCCTCATTTAACACACCTGATTCAACTTCTTCTGCTAATTACCACATAGTTGTTGAGCCGAATCATTTGTGGTGGAACAGGAAAAGAACTAAGCTACGCAGGACTGCGGCCCCCCAGGACTGGAGTTTGACACCCCTGCTCTAAGGTTAGCAAAACGTCAGTGGGTGATATGCTTATTTATGGATCCCCTGGGCTGAACAGTTTAAATGGTCTCTTCAGTGATATCTGACTCAAGTTCAGGCTACGGTTGCTATTTTATATGTAATATGACCTATGATGGTAGTTTACATGCACCCAAGAAACCAAGCTTCTAAAATATGGGAATAAAAGGGGGAACTCGCAAATAGTCAGTTGAATACAGGAGTTATATATGTATGTTTGTTTTACATAATGCTTTATGTACAAAACACAAGGAGTAAGACAAATAAAAATTAAAACACCAGTGTATTCTCTCCTATTTGGTATTAGTCTGTTTGTGTCATGACAGCGAACGGCGCCGCCTTCATGAATCAGCGCCACGCCTACCAAACTACTTAAACTCCGCATAGAGATCGTTCTGTGCGTAGTATTGTTGGTCATGCCACTTCCAAGAGATTCTAACCCTGATAATTGTTACAGCTGCGCTCCGCCTGACTCTCCCTACTCCCTCTGCCCGCGCGTCCAACTCCTTCCCACTTCCCCCCTGACCAGCCCTGATCTACCCTCGTGGTTTCTCCTCCCGTGTGTCGTCCCCGTCATCGAACAGATCTCCCGCTTCCCCGACTTCGCTGTGCCCGGCTTAACGACTTCCCCTTCGGATCATCCCCTATCCTTGGTAAACTGTTTCAGACTGATGTCTGGATGTTACCCTGCTTGTCATTTGGACCCGATTCTGTCTCTCCCCAATAAAGAGTTCTGGAACTCACCCGAGTGTTTTGTCGTGACAGTTTGGATCATAGGTTATCACTTACACAATGGAGACCATTTTCCTTGACTGTAACGACAACAGGCTTCTCCTTCCCCTGTGAGCCGTCAGTCTCCACCACAGGCAGGTCCACCTCAATCTTGGCCTCTGCTTTCTTCTTGAAAAGCTTGTTGAACAATGGCACCTTCTCCTCTGTGTCCAGCTTGGGCTCCACCTCCTTATCTGCTACAGGTGGAGGGAGGACACTGACCTCATCCTCTCTCAGCACCGGTTGCTGTGCTGGATCCCCTGGAGCTTCAGCAGGAGGTGACGCCGATTTGAAAAGCGAGAATGTGGCCTGTCGAGGGGTATCTTTGGTCCGCTTACGGTCACTGTCCTGCTCTGGGGCCTTTGCGGGAGACGCCTGCTTTTCAAGGAAGGAAAAGACAAAGGAAAAGAATGTAACAGTCTTGATAAAACAAAATATGTTTTGTTAGCATGAATTTTGAATGATTTCGGTATTAAAAACAAGGCAAAATAAGGTTGATTATATCACCGAAGCAGAAATGAGCCCAGAAGAGGCTCAAAATTGCCTCATTAATTATTAGAGAAGCTAAATTTGGTACCAGAGAGATAATACTAGCTCCCTACATCACAGGGTGCACTGCTGTCTATGCTATGTGAAGAAGTTTCTACCAACTGAACTCTTAATCATTTGCACATATGACCAAAGCTTGAAAATTAGAAATAAATGTATATAAAAATAAATTTTGGATGGCCATACGCCCAGCAATAATGTGCTACCTAGTATGTGCTGTACGTCATACGATAGTTATGGCGGGAGGGCACCGGAGTGCATGGCAGTGCGACCAACCCCAGCCTCACACGTGTCTCCCAGTCTCATTTACACACCTAAACGTCAGAGCAGTTATGCTCTTCTGACATACGTACATTTCGATGTACTACCCTTTTGTCAGAATGGAACCCAACCGTAAGCCGCAGTCTGTTTTTTTTTTTCTTCATTAATTTCCAACCATATCTGACATCATCAATTTTGCATATAAGAAAAAGATCTCAATAAAAAAATGGTAATGAAATGAATAATGCTAATTTTTAATCATTCAGTAATTACTTAATTGGCAAAAATCCAAAAATTGTAGCAGATATGCCTGAACTATTGTTAATCAAACAAAACAGCCTTTTGGTTTACTTTTGATCAACCATTCCTTTAGTTCCATAACTGTTCAACATTAGAATGACTGAAATGGAACTATTAATTATAGGGCTGCCACTAATGACTATTTTTCTTTTAATTAATCTATCGACTATTGTATCAATTGGTTGATGTATCTCAACGATTGATTTATCTCCAGATAATCAATTTGGCAGTTTAAGTTAATTTAAGTTTGACAAAAACAAACTATGCCCTTACAGGGCTTCCGATAATGTCCGGCGGCCATTTGGCACTGTATGAACATTATTTTCATCCATAATTCAATAAGCAGATTAGTAGAATGCCTAAAAATATTATTGAGATGCATTTTGGGATACCCAAAAGTTAGTCATTTGTATAAATTTTGCATATCCTCATGCTTAATAAATGTGGTTAGCAGAGCACCCACATGCGACGAGTCATAAGCACTTTAGTCGTGATGCAGAAAGGGACAGATCAGTAGCCACAACATCTTTTAAAAGAGAAGACACTCTGGTTAAGGTAAAAAGATGTTCATGGTGTGGCGGCACTTTTGCAGATTAAAGTCCGACACTTTTTGTGAATATGATTTTCATTTTTATTTCAGTTCAGGAAATTGCCTTTTATTTAGTATATGTTTTCATTTCAGTTTTAGTCCCAAGAAGTCAAATGCACACGCACTTACACACTGGCACTGTCAATCAACGTTGTGTTTTCTCTTCCGGTGCTCATGCATAGTGCTAATACTGCAGTGGTCTGCCATCACACCTTGCACAGTGTAAAACCACCTTTTTGTGTTGTGATAATTTGCACTACACCCATAATTATGTGTGATATTAAACAGAAACATTTGTTATGATGTATTGAAGCGTGTTAGAAATCATAAAGGTAATTTTACTAAAGTAAATTTTGAAAAGATTTAAATTATTAACGTTGATGGATTTTCCATGTAGACGTCATCGACTACGGCTAGTAATCGCAGCAGTCCTACTTAATTATAGTTTAATTGATCAGGAATTCACTAGGAACAAGAGCCAGAATGACAAATAGTTCACCAGGACCAAAAAATTCTCACCTGTGCTACAAGATATCAGACATGTGGTACTTACACACTGGAGACCATTTTCCTTGACTGTAACGACAACAGGCTTCTCCTTCCCCTGTGAGCCGTCAGTCTCCACCACAGGCAGGTCCACCTCAATCTTGGCCTCTGCTTTCTTCTTGAAAAGCTTGTTGAACAATGGCACCTTCTCCTCTGTGTCCAGCTTGGGCTCCACCTCCTTATCTGCTACAGGTGGAGGGAGGACACTGACCTCATCCTCTCTCAGCACCGGTTGCTGTGCTGGATCCCCTGGAGCTTCAGCAGGAGGTGACGCCGATTTGAAAAGCGAGAATGTGGCCTGTCGAGGGGTATCTTTGGTCCGCTTACGGTCACTGTCCTGCTCTGGGGCCTTTGCGGGAGACGCCTGCTTTTCAAGGAAGGAAAAGACAAAGGAAAAGAATGTAACAGTCTTGATAAAACAAAATATGTTTTGTTAGCATGAATTTTTAATGATTTCGGTATTAAAAACAATGCAAAATAATGAATATAAAGAGGTTGATTATATCAGCGAAGCAGAAATGAGCACAGAAGGAGGCGCAAAATCGCCTTTAGGGATGAGCAGTATTAAGGATACACTGACCTATTGTCACATGAAATCGAGAAACGTTGACAATTTGTTAATAAGGATCAATGCTTAATAGCGCACATCAACCAAAAAAAAAATTTTTTAAATCCACAAACTAACGCAGTTTTAAAGAATCATATTATCGGGGTATGACATAAATGGTATGCAATTACGCATTTGTCATATGAAGGTTTAAATTCACTGTAATTTCTTGGCTTAACACCAGAAACGCATACTTATTATAGCACATTTTATCTTGTATATGGTGAATACGACTTGCATACCAAATATATCAATTCCTACGTCTGGTAGTCTTACGAATGGACTATTCCCATCAAACCCACTGGCAGGTTGACTTAACAGACTGCACCACATGCTACTGTTTTGGCAACATCATGTAAGAGATGAGTGATCCCTCAGAGGAAACCTCAAGTGTCGGTGAAAACAGCGACAATTCAGCATCTTTTTTTAAAGGTGGTATTATGGATAAACAATGTAAACAGATGTTGGTGGTATGGTGGTACTTAGGCAACACGCTACAGACTAATGCTGTGTACTGTAAACTCCACAGCAGACCTCCTCCTTTCTCGGCTCCGGTTTCTGTGGTGGATTCCCTGGAGCGTCAGCAGGGCGGGCACCACCAACCGGGTTGCCAGCTTCTGAGGGCACTTTCTCCTGTTTGGAGGGTGACTGACTGGTCAACTGAGCGTCTGTTTAACAGCCCATATATGGAAAGAGAACAACAGGAAATGGTTAACAACCCCTGTGCTGGGGACAGTATTACGTGAACATGTACCTAACCCGCTGCTTAGGAATTGCCTTCTGCGTGTGTTGAGTGAAATACCACATGCCAAACCCCTGTTCCACTTGGATTACCCATTAAAATGTCATTCTCTATATTTATTAACACTGGAGTGCGGCTCACAGGGTTCGGGTCTGTGCCACTGTCTGGGAGGTTGTGGGTTCAAGTGCTGGATTAATGTTGCTGCTAACTTTGAAAACTGTTAGCAGACCAAGGCACAGGCTGGAGACTGCGGGAGCAGCTGGTCACGTAGGAACGGAAGCATCCCACGCCTGTTGGCAGCCCAGCATCTGCCCGCTTCCCAGGCTCCATTGCCTCGCCAGCCCTCATAAGCTGATGGCTCCCCCACATCATTGAAGATCCCGCACCGGCAGCTGCCGCTGGACCGTCAGGACTTGTCCCAAGACTGAGGGACTAGGTGTGGTGTTTGCTGGGATTGTTGAGCTTTGGGGGGACAGTGTAGTGCCTCTGACTCTGAGTAGCGGCAGCATATTAGCATTGCTCACACGCCTTGTGTATAGCTGCTGCGTATGTCTTGTCGTAAATAGATGCTTTGTGGACCTCATTGTTTCGTGTGCCCTACCTGGGTTTGTATTCAGTCCTTGCCTGATCCTCCCGTGTCTTTAGCCATTGTGTAAATATCCCACTGTGCTTGTACCTTACTGTCTAGCATCCAACCTCCCTGCATTCACCCATTATGTGTTGGCAGAGTCGCGGATTTCGTTTGCATATGGTCCTTTTAAGGGCTGAGTATGTTCTCTTTCAAAGCAGTGCCATCTCTCTCCTTCCTGCCACCGTGATGCCC
>JAODUD010000107.1:20286403-20299883 GCA_026784285.1 Stomatorhinus walkeri
CGTCTCTCTCTCTCTCTATATATATATATATATATATATATATATATATATATAGTAAGTAAGTTTTTTATAGTAAGTATTTACTGTAAATGTAATGTAATGTACTATATATATATATATATATGTACTATTTATATATGCACGCAGACACACACACACATGTATAATACAGTACAGTTTGTTCAGAGTTTACACAGCCAAGTCAGTTTCCTTTTTATTGAGAAAGTGAGGGTAGCAGGCAAATGTGCCGTCTTCTCGTGGAGCTCAAATTGAAGTTCTGCCTTCTCGAGCAGTACCCTACCCACCCAAATGCCTACATTACTCCTTTGGGCCACTGCTTGGAAGGTTTCCATGTCCTCCCACCCAAATGACGGTCCACACGTCTGAGAAAGACGGACATCAAGCTCAGCCAATGAACGCATCCCTCTGTTGCCTTTCTCCCCCCATAGTAGGTGGCCCCAGAATCTCTATCCTTTCAACAAACAGAAGGCCCTTGGCCGCTACAATGTGTCACATAACAGAAATCTCTGTACTGGTTCCAGGACAGAGTAGAGAGTTGTGGTGGGAAGAGGGAGGAGGAGACACCCATGGATTCAGCATTTTCACGTGGGGGCTGCGCTTTGACCTTCATCAATAAAGAAGTATTGTTTTCTTGGAGCAGATGCAAACAGAGTGAAAGACAGCGGGTCATAAATCAGGCAAAACACCTCACTGAACGATGCTGCCCCATTCAAACACAAGCTATTATCAGGAATCCGAACCCACTGCAGCAATTATTGTCTTTCAGTGTTACTGCTTTTACACCTATTTAAAAAATTTGACATATTTGAAAAAATAAATAACATATCTCCAAACGATCACTGTACGTTTATGCAAGAGATATTAATTAGCTCACCCTCTTTTCCCAACATTTAACACTTTATAAGATTTTCTTTTTATTAAGTCCTGTTAATGCTTCATTGGTGTTATTCATTAATCAAAACCAGGGGCCATTCTGTGACGTAGAATAACATGTATTTTTATGACAAACTTTTCATGGTAATTTGCATGTTAAGAATGACGGCGTTTTATTTCATGCTGCACTCTGGCCTATTGATCATTTTGGTAACTGGTTGCTAGCTGCATGAAAAGCGTGTTCTGCTGCTGCAAATGAACAGCCAGAATAATCCTTCATTCTTCTAGCTAGTTGATACAAAGCTGTATAACAACTGATTGCACTGGCAATATCATGACTACAAATGAAGAAGGATGAGAATTTGCTAGAACATCCACATCCTCCCGGAAGCTTATAATTTTTGGGGTTTGCTATAGGGCGACCAGATGAAATGTCCTGGGTTTAAGGGGGATTCACATTAAGTGAAATACTTGCAATACATCCTTCTCATAAGACTGGTTCTCAGGAGTTCTGCACCTGAATCATGCTGAGTTTAATTGCATTGACTCAAGGATAAAAGCCGATCCTTGTTCAACCTGGATGCAATTAAAGAAAGCCATTCTATGGTGACAGCCTTCACGTCCAGCGAGATCTGATATTCTGTGTAAGTCTAATTCTGGAGGTGTGAATGTTAATACAGTACTCTCTGTCTGATCGGTATCAGGTAAAATATATTCATGTTTAAAAATGCTTGAATGAACCCAGACAAAGCAACATCTTTAATTTACTTGATTAATTGCTGATTGTCACAGTTCCTGAGGGTTTGGTGAAGAGGGAAGCAGAAGATTGAACAAGTGTGACTCACACACTGAAGCAGACATAGGCTGCTCTCAAATCCCACTTCAGATCCCCACTAAGGTATTGCTCATGGCCACCTTGCGTTCCACTATATCCCCGGTTAAGGGAATCAGTGAAAAATAAAGATTTGTGTCCTAAGTTATGTTAAATACTAGCCTTTGCAAAATCAGATGGCAAACCAAGGAGTGGGGCATCAGCTCCACGGCAGGCCGGCACATCCTCCCTGTAAGAGATGGCCATCAGCTCCACGGCAGGCCGGCACATCCTCCCTGACAGAGAAGGGCATCAGCTCCACGGCAGGCCGGCACATCCTCCCTGACAGAGATGGGCATCAGCTCCACGGCAGGCCGGCACATCCTCCCTGACAGAGAAAGCCCAGCAAACTCACTTCCTGTAGTGCTTTAGACAGGCGATACAGCCCCTTCTCATCCCATCCACCTTTTACAGAGACACCATCCAGAGTGTCCTTACAGACTGTACAGACTGCCAGGCCCTCCAGTGGGTCATTTACAATGTCCACGGCCTCCAGAGGATGGCTGGCATTACCCAGGACCCCTCACACCTCTCTCAGAAACTCTCTGCTCCACAGCTGCCTGTTAGGAGGTTCTGCAGCTACAAAGCTGGAACAGTGAGGCTTAGAAACACCTTCTTTTTTCATCAGATCATCTTGACTGCTGAGTGGCTACTCCCAGTAAAAGTTTGGGTTTATTAAAAGGACTAATTACTCTGGATTCACAACTTTTTAATTTATTTACTGCTTCCACAGAAAACTTCTATGCCAAATTGCAGAATCAGGTGGGTAACTGTAGCTCTTTGTCCCTGTCTTACGACACACACACACACACACATTTACACACACTGTCACACACACACATATACACACACTGTCTCACACACACACACATATATACACAAACTGTCTCACACACATACACATATACACACACTGTCACACACACATATAAACACACTGTCACGCACACACATATACACACACTGTCTCACACACTGTCACACACATATACACATACTGTCTCACACACACACATATACACACACACATATACACACACTGTCACACACACATATACACACACTGTCACACACACATATAAGCACACTGTCACACACACACACATATACACACACTGTCACACACACAAATGCACACACCGACACACACTATCACACACACTGTCACACACACACACATATACACACACTGTCACACACACACACTGTCACACACACACATACACACACTCTCACACACATACATACACATGCACTCATATATATACATGCACACACACATATATATACTCATTTACACTGTAAAGAATGGCAGCTCTGCTCACTGTCTGATTCCACACATCATATATCTGAAGCTGACAATAAAAGATATTTTGACATTTTGACCTCACTTTGAAGTCAGTTACTCAAGCGTAAAAAAATTGGCTTTAATTGCTATGTTGGATTTTAATAGGAAGAAACTGTAATGGGACTGGGAATCTCAGAAAATCAGTCATTACATGTAGCAACTAATAGCTTGCCAACCCCAAAATGCCTTGGGAGGATGTTTGCAGCCCATAAGACATACTGCCAACATTTTTTGAAGTGTCTATTTAAGTGCTGAATAAATAAATACATGACCAAGGGTGGAACTGGTCAGAATTATAATCCTTGCCTACGGCTCAGTTTTATGCTCTTGTGTGGGATTCTGTCATTGCACAAAGATTATATTTCTATTAGTTTCAGGAGGGAAAATGATTTCTGGGTGCAGCTGTGTGAACAATGCCCGTGCAATTTAAACAACAGCTGCTTTGTACAGTATGGCTTTCACAGAGCTTCCTGAAAAAAGTTAATGAATATTATTACCATTGAAAACATGAGTGTTGCCTATGAAGAAACCCACAAAAAGTTCCAAGCATTCTTTAAGAAGGACCATGAAGCAAATTACTCTGGCTGTCTCACTCAGCCTGCATCGGTTGCATTACTACTGTGGTTGTCATGGCAACCGTGACGTCTCCCATTCTGTTGTTTTTAGTTACATACAATATTCAGAAATTTTAGTAGTTCGATACAGTATCTTGTATTATTGAATAATACAAATAAGGGAATTTCTTTAAACATCACATGGACTACCAGCATCAAAAATTTACTTTAGAAATGTGGAGATTTTGTTAATTATTTTCTTATGAGTATTCACGAGGAAAGATGTTATCATTTCAAGTCAGTCGCATAATATGACCTTTGGACAAGCGTGCACAAAATGTTACGTTAGTGACATCTGCTGGTCATGCTGTGTTGCTACATTTTTTGGCAACGCATGCTTAAAGAATCACGTGATCACTGCTACTGCGCCTCGAATGGAAGCTACCATGTTTTTGGAATCATTTTCTTAATTGATAATATATTAAGCGTGTATAAAATAAAAAATAAAATAACTAAAATAATTTTATACATACATATATACACATATTTTACATAAAGTGCACTATACATTGAAAATTCATAATCTGCTTGTAAAACTCGTAAAACAGAATTTGGTTTCTCTCACAGAAAATGGCAGCCACCATGAAGAAGAATGTTGTAAGTTAGCGTCCCTGTTTCAAATATCGCAAGCTTTTCAGTGTAGTTTAACAGGAAGCTTTTAATCGTATTGTGTACATTAAGACTAAGGAGGTGTTTTTACGTTGTATTTTTTTGGTTTACTGATCATTTTGATAGCTAGTTACTTATTGTACGAAACCATGCTACGCTGCTAATGAACAACCCAAATAATCTTTCATTCATTTATCCATTAATTACATAGGGCAAAAGCAAATAGTTTATTTATTATCTGATGTCACTTACAGTTTGTATAGCGTCATCATAACTTGCTATTTGTCGTGTATCTTTTTACTTCACACGATGCAGACATCTGTCCACTGACGCGGGCGAAAGCTAGGTTTATATCTAAAAATGTAACTGGTTAAACATTTAATAATAAAGTTTAACAAACATTACTAATCATAAGTAATAATCACCGTTAAACCGCCCAGCTGTATCAAGGTAGATTGTTCAACTATTAAATCTTATTGTATCTCATAGAGTGCTATGTTCATATATATGTGATTTGTAGGCGGTGGAAGATGTAAACGTTACCTTTGAAGACCAACAGAAGATCAATAAGTTTGCCAGAAGCACAAATCGTATGACAGAACTAAAAGATGAAATCGAAGCAAAAAAAGTAAGCCCTGTTAATTCTCGAATGTTATAAACGTTATATGTTGTTATAATATTATTTCTTAAAATACTGAATGAAATACCAATAGGTTGATGGCTGCACTATGCTGTATTTTTTCATATCAAATTTTCTTATTAGAAATCGCTACAAAATTTGGAGGATGCCAGCGATGACATCATGATGTTAGATGACGACACTTTGCTCATCCCGTTTCAAATTGGGGATGTCTTTATAAGTCATACTCAAGAAGAAACACAGGAGATGTTAGAAAATGCAAAGGTATGTTTTCTCTGCTGTGTGTAATGGTTATTTTAGGTATTTATGGGAAGTATGATTTTTGCAACACAAGTCTGAGATGTGATTGCTGGGATTTAAGTCTGAGTATTGATGTTGGATTATTTTTTCAGTTAATACTAAGCCCCAGTCAGATTAGAATAGGCAATGGGGCATTACAGTTACCTCACACCTGCAGGGATGGGGTGGGAGTTCCACTCCTGACTGTATGTGGAGTTGGCATGGTCTCCCAGTGTTTGGGTGTGTGTCCTGCTGCAGTCTTGAAGCAGACTGCTAGCTGAAGCGGTGGTTCTGTGTGCTAGCATTCTTTGCAGTGTGCTGTATGGTACTGTATAAGCAGTGATTGGTGGGTGTCTTGTTGTATTGCCTGGATCTGGAAATGTCATTTCTACAGCTAAACGTAAGCAACACATGCTGTCTTAAAATGGTTTGTGTGATATGAAGTTTAATTTGGCAAGTAAGGATATTGACTGGGCTTATGATTAAAAAAAATAAAGTCATGTATGATAGCAACCAAGACGCAGGCTTGGAAGGACGAGCAGCTTGCCTCTGTCAGCTTTGTGTCTCAGTAAAACAAGTTTGTTTCATTTTCTCTGAAACAAACTTATTTTTTTCTGAATTCTAAGTGTAATACTTAGTTACCCCCAAAAGTTGTAACAATGTTAAATTGTTAATGTGGGATGCGTGAGATGTGACACATCCACACATTCTATCCATTTTAACCTCCTTACGCTGCTGTTCTATAGGTATCATTAAAAGAAGAGATCGAGGCACTTGAGGGCCGGGTTTCATCAATACAGGAAGTCCTAGGAGATCTGAAAATCCAGCTCTATGCCAAGTTTGGGAATAATATAAACCTGGAAGCAGATGACAGCTGAATCCATGATAGGCGAACACCTTTATGGCATTTGAGAAACTTTCCATGAAAATCACAGTTTGGCGCCCCCTGCAGGGCTGTCCACAAACCTGCCAAATCTGTTTATTAATGTAATTTTTCTCTTAGGGTAATTTATCTGCATCTTAATTTCTGTCATGTGTATTACCAGTTTATTTGTGTAAACATCTGAGGTTTATTGGATAAGAATAAATTCATTCTGTGGAGCCAATCTCTCCTGTCATTTTGTGGCTTCAGCCTTCGGCTGTGAATTAAAATGTGCTTTATGTATGGAGAGTTTCACCTACTGTGTATAGATGAGTAGGTCTGTTACATTACACACATGCATCACAATGAACTTTAAGCGTAATTGTAGAGACAATAAATAAGCACATGCACAAATAGATAAATGCATAAAAATAAACTTAATTGAATTTGCGTGGCATGTTATAAAGCTGGAAGGCACAATATGAGCTGACAAAATGTCCATGTTGTCACGCTGGAGGCAGGAGACTGACGTGCTGCTTAGATTTCATGGCATATTTAATTAGCTGGAGACACCAAACGAACACTTCAGGTTCATTTTCACTTTGTTTCAGACAGAAGCGGATTTTCGGTTGTCTCTTGGTACGGAAATTAACAGCACTTAATATATTTGAGCTGCAAACATGAACATCGCTAGTTTCATCTGGCTTGATTATTTCCTGCATACACATTTAAGTGAACATTACAAGTATTTTGCTAGTCAAGGCTTCCAGTCGTCAGTTCCCAGTACTCCTTCGGGCTGCCCACTGCACAGTATCTACTGTATTTTATTGACTAAAGTTCTTTGGCACAACACTAAATTTGCCATTTCAACATCTAGCTCAGTAGTGATTATTTTAACCTTTGCACAGTCGCAAGCATTCAGGACCAGAGGCAAAGCAGCTGAGATTGTTGGTAAGTGAATAGCAGTATTTGACCCAGCCGGAGGTTTCGGCAACGGTATGGCATATAAGGAGGGATAACTAAATGTAGATACCTATTAAACAGGCAAGATCCATTAATGACAAATGACCTGATTCTGTCTGTTCTGTGAAACATGCTGACAGCTGGACCTAGAGAGACATCTTGATGGACCATGAATCTGCTTTGATCCAAGGTGCCGTGGATTGAGAAAAGATACACAATTATACAAGGTTGGCTTGGGATGAACATGTCAGTCGAAGCATCTCTGTTATGTTCTGCTGTATGATTCATGGGTAATACACTAAGATGAGATTACAATCGCATTGGTCATAGTGCAAGGAACAGTCATAGATGGAATATATATATATATGGCATTTAAACACAACACTTATGGACAAAGAGAGAAAAGTACAATCAGAAATACAATTAGTGACATTCTTCAGTGAGTGCAGCCCCAAATTTACTTTAATTGTGTAGGTATTCCTTTTGATGTCCTGCTACAAATCTACAAATTATTTGCAAATCTAGTTCTGGATCTCTTCATGGTCTATGTTACCTAAAAATGTATCAAATATCCAGAGAATGCGATGACTTGTGAGTGAAGTTGACATTTCAAAGATCCCGTCAGCCTAATATATGACATTCTCTCTCACTGAGATTACCTGTGCGGGCTTCGTACAAAGATAAGCAATGGCAGTTTTTATATTGGTTTTATCTTGGTTTTTATATTCTGATGTGTATTTAATTGTATATTTCTGATACTGTGATACAGTCTGATATCCATGTTTTTCTTAATCTTGCAATGATATGTAATCCTCTATGTATGGCCATCTATTTATATTTTTGCATATAAAATAAAACTAAACTCTGATAGTATCAGTATTTGTGACTAAAATGGGCAGTTTTTTGAGAATAATTTTTACAACTGGTATTATTTTAACACTGAAATTACCATTTTGGTAAATAAGATGACTCATTTCAACCATGCAGACAGCTTCATTCTATTCGTTTAAAACTGCAGATTAAAGCTGTGCAGCATCATGCTATCTTCCAATGGGATTAGAGCTGTGAGTAGCCATAGAAACACTGCTTCGGCAGACCTTGAATTCTCCAAATATCAGGAACATTAAGCTGCTTATAAAATGTGGTGAAGCTGCAAAAACAACTAGCTATAACTTAATACCAATAATGACAAAATTGCAGTGTGCATTAAAGCCTGTTTAATATAGAGGTGGATCTGTATGCGGGAGGTAGTGTGGCTGCAGGACAAGATATGGAAATCTTCCTGAGATGTGTATGAAGGAGGCATTCTGTGTTAGAAGAATGTCCACAATGAAGGTTACACTGGTTACACTTCATTGATCTACATGGGGAAATTCTTCTGTCGTCTCCCGTCTTGCTTCCTGTAGATAAGGATAAGCTTGGTTGTGAAGGGCAGCCTCCTTTAGTGGAACCCAGAGAGCTGGGGGTTAAGGACCTTGCTCTAAGGTATGCCAAAGCCAGGTTTGAACCCATGACCTTCTGGTCACAGGCACAGAGGCTTGTGGAAGGTAGTGGTGCTGCAACAGCACAAATGGAAGAAAGTTGTGAGAGGTTTTTAGTAGATGCTCTATCTCAGACAAGTATTTCTATGTTAGAGGAAGCTCTCTTTTATGAAAGTTTGACCAATAATGTTGGTAGGTTTAGATCTGTGTACAGATGAAGGGGGCAGCATGTCCTTTGAGATTCCTTGTCATGCACTTGCTTGTGCCGAATGCATATAATCTTTGTCAGATCCTGTGAACTCGCTTAAGCCTTGAACAAACTCGACTCGACCGATTCGGAGTCCTTCAGCTGGTTTTCTGCCTTAGCTAACCATCGCTGTACTGTTTGACAGTGACTCTTTGTAAACGGGTCACAGTGGTATGCGTATATGATCACGTTTTCCAAACCCAGGTTTTGTATCCGCTATACATGCATTTGGAATGGGTGTATAGCGGTGATCTGGGGTTCCATCATACATCAAGCACAATACACCGGACTGTGTGAAAAATGGGATGAGCACAAAATGGGCTGGTGTGCAGCTCCGTGGGGAACCTGTGCATAGATCCAGAGGCTTGTGGGTTCAAATTCCATGGTGGGTTATAATAATCATATCAGTCTAAAGCCCTTAACCAATTGTTCCAAAAAAATTTAGACTAAAGTTTCTGCTAAATAAATATGTGTTTTTACCTCTGGTAGGAATATATGCATGCTGGACGTATTTCAGGAGAGTTTTCTTTCAGCTATAGCAATTTAAATTTCATGCAATTACCGAGGTTGCATGGGATTGTTATATTCCATCTTGATAATCACACCGTGAAGCCTGTCCAGGACCTGCCCAGCACTGGCACTCGGTGCAATAAAAACTGCAGTAACCAGCAGCAGCTATGACCTCCGTATGTAAGTCTCTGGATTTTACAGAGACACCATCCCAGTAGGTTTCACACAGTATTTCAGACTGACATCGGCGTACCATAAATTGTTAATATGCAAGCCTAGCCCACCTCAGAGATCTCCTTTGCTCTCTCCAAACTTGACTGAGGACAGGTAAGGCAGTGCTTTCCCCCATCGCTGTTGCCTCAGACCACCACAGTGAACATGATTCCCATTTGTCTCCTTTAAGGAAACTGGACTGAGTTCCAGGGCCTATGTGTGTTATTTGTAATTCTGGGGCTGGGCTGGCCTAGGGCTGGGCGATATGGTAAAATATTTTAACACGATATTCCGCCCCATATCAGCCGATATCGATTATTATCATGATATAATTCAAGCCATCGTTTTTCATTATTGCTCCATTTTTGCTTAAATTAGAATTCCCCTTAAACTGCTTCAGAACATGGAAAATGACAAATGGACTGCAAACTGAAATCTAATTTTAATAAATAGCACTAAAATGTCGGGAGTGTGGTTGGTTGGCTTGTTGCTCAGTGTTTCCTCTGTCTGTCACTCTGCTTGATCCAGGAAACAGCTTTTATGCTGTTGGTAGAGTTACCGTCCGTCCTGTATTTTACGGGATCCTCCATTTTGAAAAATAAAATGTTGTGTCTCATTTATGAGCCACATTTTGTCCCACATATTATGACAATTAGTATCATTTATGTATCCCAGCCCTAGGCCAGCCCAACCCGTTTTGGGCTGCTAAGTAAAACGGGATTAACCAAGTTGTCATTTGTCATCTCCCTCCGCAATC
Organism: Stomatorhinus walkeri; assembly: GCA_026784285.1. NCBI lineage: Eukaryota > Metazoa > Chordata > Actinopteri > Osteoglossiformes > Mormyridae > Stomatorhinus > Stomatorhinus walkeri. Next base: position 20,296,692 of record JAODUD010000107.1, read on the forward strand.
TGACTTGCTGATCACATGGGGGCCCCCTGGTGGTAACTGGGCGCTAAGCTGAAGCTTAACTTTGCCTGTGCCTTGGACTGGCACTGACCTGGGGGCAGGGACATAGAAAGGAACCCAGGGGAAATGTACCCACCAGTATTTCATTTGACTTAATTTGTCCCCACCAATAATTGACCCGTACACATGTCACCACACTTATGGTAATACCCATAAGAATTGCTTAATTATACATCATGTACACACAGAGGCGATTCTAGGGAGTCTGGGGGTCCAGCTCTCCCTCCCCCGAGATGGTAAAATTTATTACCGTTATTTTACTGTTAAGTGTAAATTAATAATGTCAGCAAAGAAAATTTAACAGACACCGTTTCACTTTTGTGAAAAGCAGAATAGACAAATAAAGCAGGCGTAGTATGCAATCGGCTGTCCTCAGGGGTCCCTCACATCACGCATGCCTGAAAGTTAAATAGGCAGTGGCTGAGGCGAGTACCAATCTCATAAACCTCTACCTCCGTACTTCAGGGAAACCCTACTTCATGCATGTGTCAATGGATTTTCATTGAATTTTTAGTTTATATTTCAACTTGAAATATCACATATGTCTAATGACAGCACATACCTACAATCATGCTTGCCTTAATTACAACACGTTCGCCATTCAACCTCCAGATGACTCCTCTGATGCTCAGTTGGTTCATTACTCATCTTGACTGAATTCTACACATTTCTTTTTTTAGCTGGGAGGCTATAGATGGAAACACTAGGAAAGATTCTCAGATGACACCACTAATTTTACAAGTATGGAAATGGAATAAAATTTAGTAATTTGTCTGTGCTCCAGTACAAATGTTTATTTTTAATTTGTGCCAAACATCTCTGGCAGGCTGGAGGGATCCAGATTTTTTCTGCTTTTGTTTTCACCCGAACCCTTTTTAATGTGTGTGAGATGCAAGCCTGAGTGACTAATTTGAATAAGTATATTTATAAGAAGCAGACGGCCCCTCTCATGCCACCACAGGAAGCGTGCTGTGAGACACAACATTTCCTCTGTAGGTTTCATCTAAAGGTGGAGTACATGCAGCACCTAAAGGGCTGTGCATGTCGTTTTAACACAAATGGCAAACAGGCCTCTTGAAATCCGTTGTGATTACACAATATACTCCGAGAATATACTCTAACAATACATTGAATCTGAATGGCCAGACAAACAGCAACTGTACCAACAGGGATGAATTATGTATTAACAAAACCAACAGTATAATTCTATGATGATTAATTGTGAGCCTATAATTAGGTCAATAAGCTTTTACGCTTGCTGAATTTTGCATGCCAGAAAATTCTTCTTCCGGTCTATGAATTTAGCTTAGTTTTTTTAAGTCCTACCAAATTCTTTGGCTCAAAAGAAGTGATTCTCTGCTCAATTGAACATTCTACACATCTCTCAATTTTCTTTTCTTTTCTGGTTTTTAAAGTGGTCCAACTTCTACAGTATATTAATAATAATTGCAGCTGTTCTGGTGTATTTGCCACCTCACACCTCCTGTGCCGGGTGTTTAAATCCTGTCCCTTGAACTCCGTCTCTCTCGCTCTCTGGATTTCACATGTTCTCCTGTGGCTGTCTTGTCATGTGGTTTTCTGTGAGTGGGGTGCAGCTTGTCAGTCAGGTGGCATTGGGTCCTTGCATACTGGGTAGTCCCATCAGTCTTTCGTATCCTGCAAGATGTATAAATCCTTGTGCTGTCCTTTGTTTTTGGCACATAACTTCAGCATTACTAGTGATGCGTATTGTCCGTGAAGGAGGAAAGGGTGTTCAGGATATCGGTAAACAGGGACCAGCTGATTCCTAAACGCGCGAGAGCCACCGGTACAGCTATAGCTTCAATTCCCCATCATCATTACCCTTTCATACATGGACATACTTAGAGCTTACCGTACGCACCTCATGACAGGAAGCCGTTGTTTTGCCTCAGTTTGAGTTTTTAAATTGCATTTCTTTTATAGACCCTGCTCATTATGGCATTAAATTGCACGCTGGTTCTTATCGTGTTTCAATCTATTTTCGCAATCCTACACGCAGTCAGCGCCACTGACTTCTGCTTTGTTCGAGTGCCCAATCACTCAAATGTCTGCCTTCTGAAAAGGTCTCGCCAATTTATACATTTTTCATCCAGAAATAAAGTTCGGCTGCAGTTGTTCACAAACGTTCTCATTATGTGTGAAGAGATTCACGATTACATTGAAATATAGGTGACTAATAAAGGTTTTTTTTTCAATTTCTCCAATCATATACAACCCTTCTTTAGATAAACAGATAGAGATACGAAATCTCAAAAAAAGTTTTTAATAAAGACGATGGCCGAATTGAACGACGTTCCGACTCAGATATGGTTACAATGAATGGCAGATGTTGCAATTATTAATAATTTGAGAACACGTGCTTTATTCGTCATTTTGTTACTACAGAATTTCCTCGGTAAGACTTTTACTTTGAAATCCTTAACAGTCGTCAACTGGATGAGTATTGAACAGCCAGGAAAAGCCAAATTAAGGTTGATAAAATTAGAAAAGCTCTCTGGGATTATGGGTAAATTCCACTGTCTAATCAAAGTGTTTCATTCCCTGATTATCAGGAACTGCACGGTGTGCTGATTCAGACTTAACAGTTAGTATTTACCTCACTTAAGTAAAAGCTGCCGGGCACGTACCGTTTTGGACTGGATCTGGGCTCCTCAATAAGATCGTGAGTGCTGCTATGACAGTGGCACACCACAGGGTGTCCCCATCTATTTAATAATGCCATCAGGGACGACAATTCAACGTAGTATTGTGATTGCATAGCAGCTGACGTTTATGCTATTGTGTGATAATATAAAGCTATGTAAACCAGTATTATAATTGCTCTGAACACCATAACCCCCACTCCGTAAGCTGTAACAGCAACCTGGACAGTGGTGAGTTACACCTGGCAACATTTTGACCTTCTTCTCGCAATCAATTGATCAATCCTGTCCTGGGGGGTCCAGAGCCTGTGGGCACAAGGCAGGGAACAACCCAGGATGGGATGCACACATGCATGTGCCATTCAGACTTATGGGCAATTTGGTATCTCTAATCAGCCAGTCATGCTTTTGGACTGTTTTATTATTATTATTATTATTTATTTTTTTTTGGGGGGGGGGGGGGGGGGGTAAA
>JAODUD010000107.1:20303091-20316710 GCA_026784285.1 Stomatorhinus walkeri
TACTGTATATTTAAAAACCCGCGAAGTCGTGAATCCGCGATAAGTGAACCGCGAAGTAGCGAGGGATCACTGTATAAATGGAGTCCATTTACCATTTAAAACAGCCAGCATTTTCTTTCATTCAGATGTGCACGTGTGCAATGTGGAGTTAAACAAAAGCTGTCCGCCCCGCTTAGCAATGAATGCTTAGGCAAAGGTTGTTCTGCCTGAGTAGAAACGGTAAAATTTTCAGCTCCGTCCTGTTCTGAAGCATTGGATCATCAGTCTGCAAATGGGGCATCTGGCTATAGCCAAGTCTCTGGGACCTTAACAATTGCTGAGAATAGTGTTTTCACAAAGGAGGGATATATATGAAAAGGCGCATGTAAACAAAGGGGCAGGTCATGGGAAAATTTTCTGCATGGGCCTGTAAAGGTTCCACTGCCTGACCGGGGTGTGGTCCTTCTAGTCCTGGAAGAAATCGGGGCGATGACGTAATATAGCAATATAGCCTCTTCACTAGCAGAAAGCTCCAGTATATTTGACTAATAACTTGCATCACAATTGCCTCTCCTCATCACTTATGTACTGTACCAGAGCTTCTGAATAAAATATCTCACTGCTGACAATTGTTTTCATGAATAATATTATCCAAGAATGGGTGACAATTATACACTGAGTCAGTACCATTACAAACTCAAAGAAGTTTGTGAAATGCAAATTACAAATCAGATTATATTTTTGTTTTTCTGTGGGAAAAGCTATATGTTTCCAAACCTTTTGGAATCATAGGTGTAATCAGAAATAAGTACAGTGCTTTGTTAATATACGACATTTTGATAGCTAAATACAATGAAGACATATTTTTGACTTTGCAAATGTCTATATTTGCCATCCCTTTATGCGTTCATCTTCAAAATACTTCCCCTTCTCAGGGTCACAGGATGCCCATATTTGCAAGCCATTATATTTCTCTTCTAGTATTATGTTTTTCATTTGTTCCACAGTGCATTCTTTGTCTTCATGGATTAGAAGATTAGACAGACTGGAATCCCTGTGTGAGTAATTAAAAGAAGACACAAGACAAAGCAAACAGTAACAGCAACATGTATAATTTGGTGGATTGTCTCTTACATTCTTAAATAGTTTTGTCTGTGTGCAGATTTTTAAAAAATCTGTCTAGTCAGACATTAGTCTGCCAAATGTTGGCTGATAATACGATTTTAATAAGCACACATTTTGCCTTCTGGCTAACTAAAATGAGTCTTTCTCTTATGCTACGTAATAAACTATTAAATGCGTAACAACGTAATGAATTAGTTAAAATATATTAACTACATGTTGTTGAGCTACAAATACCACAAGCTGCAGCACTGGCAGTTAATGGAAATGGCTTTGTTCATTAACAGTGGTCGTCCTGTGAGAACAGACCATAATGCTCGTGTTGGAAGCGAAACAAACTCTACATCTGCAGAAAACATTGTTTGGCGGCCGTTCTGTACCAGCTTAACAGTTGTAATTGTCAGCTTAATCTATAAACATTACAAGAAAATATGATTAATGGATTTATGCTCTGATGAGAGGCTGGAAACATGTACGATGATATAACGAGCCAATAAAAGTTTCCATTGTGGTATGAAAGGCTGTTACACACAAAACATAATAAAATATTTCAAGCTAGTTGAAAGGAGCGTCACAGATACTCTGCATTGATTTTGTGTTCATTCTTTAACATTCATAATCATAGCACTAGTGAAGAGGAAAACAGGTACAATAACTTCTATAATGAAAGACACATTACGACAAGGGCGTAGGTTTGGTTTTGATATTACCCCCAGCTTCTTAAACACACCTGTACTTCCACAATGGGGGTGGACACACGTTCCTGCTATGTGTACTAGCGGTGCCCAATCTTATCTGCAAAGGGCTGCTATGTATAAATATCGCATTAGTCATATATGTACTTTATTAATGTAAAATACATATGAAATTAAATGTTTTTGACTAATGTACCAGTTCTACATTTATTAGCAATGCATTTTAAATGAATGTTTTGTCAGCCTTAGTTTTTATGCATGATTCTTTGAATGAACTCAATTAGACAGTGATTCCACAGAACTGGAATGAGGATTTTGGAAAGGAAACAGCCTTTTTCAGGTGATGCATTCACGTTGTGCTCTGGGACATAGCTAAGTTAGTCACACTCCGTTTTCTCATGTCTAATTAAACCAACTAAACGTGGAGAGACCATCCATGTCTTTCATAAGAGTAATATAAAAGCAATATAAAATTTTATTAATAAACAATAAGCAGTAATGTGTATGTACTAAAGAAATATGTTATATGTACTAAAGCCATATTTTATTACTCATAGTAAAATGTAAAATTTAGTTTTATGTTTTTCCTGCATGCTTTTCTCTTAGTGCCTTACATGCCAAATGTGTTTATTGGTATGAATGTACGGGGGGGTGGGACAGTTGAAAATTGTAGTGCATTTTACCTTTGGCAATGGTGAATGTGTATAAATTGAGCAGGACTACAGAATGTGCAGCATTTTACAGACGGTGCCCCGTATAAACGCGCCCATAATCAGACAAGAAAAAACTGACTTGCAGTGAACGAAAAAAAAACATGGTGTGCTGTCATATATAATGGAAATTAGAAAGATGCTTGATAGCCTTATATGAACCATACTGTTTTCCCATATGGGTGGACAAAGGTACGCCATGTTTGCCTTTAACTGTATTTATCTGTCTATGTCTGAAATAAGTAGCTAATTCAAATGTAGCTAATAATGAAAATACAGAATCTTTTCACTTCATTCCTATATATTATATATCGTCATCCGTCAAATTGCATTCTATCAAATAACATCCAATCATATTTACATCCTGTAAGACCCTTAAAAAAATTTATTAAGAGATCCGAAGCAGGTGCAGTTCATGTTAGTGGATGTGTGGCAAGCTGTTTTAGCTGTAATACATTTCTAGAGGATAAGAGAAATTCAGTTCTAACTAGTTATAATTTAAACTGAATTATGACTATTTACAACTGAATTCCTGGTATCAGAAATTGGATTTATAACTAGTTAAACCTTTATTTTTGGTATCAACAACTGGCATTTTGACTCATTAAAACTGAATTCCTGATATCAGAAATTGGAATTTTAACTAAATCAATTTCCAGTTCCCACTGAAATACACAAGAAGAGCATTCTGAATCTCACTAGTTAAAACAGAATATCTGATTTTGAGAACTGGCATTTTAACTAGTTAAAACTGAATTTCCAATATCAATTATATCAATTATATCTAGTGCTAGTTGAATTTCTCATATCAGAAATACACATTATAAATAGTTAACTGAATTTCTGACATCAATAATTTACATTGTAATTAGTTAGAATTGAATTAATGATATCCTCTAGAAATTAATTAAAGATGAAATGGCTTGCCATACTAGTGTGTGGCATGTGACAGAGATTTAGTTAAATGTATATATTATATCCTACATTATACAGTACATCTGACCTCTCCCTACAATGATCAAGATGTGTCCTGATTGACATTATGTCCTCACTTGCAGGACGAAACTTGGACGTAAGTCAATGGATACCTGTATATTATGCAACAGATAATAAATCTGAATATGTTTGATACCTATAAAAATCTTACGGAATATGAGAAGCTGATGCATTCATGCTGAAAGTCGGAATATTCCTTTGATTTTGCTTCTGTGAACTACCTCTGCGCACCCTGTGCCGTACTCACTTTGGTGCAGGGGACGCAGAAAGCACATAAGAGCTGCCATTAAATTAAGTGAAGACCTATACTTAGGACACCTCGGGTCCGAGCACCCAGCAGGTGGCTGCTAACTGTGACCAAAAATAAACACTACTCAGCGATGACTTCACCATCGTGCATCAGAAGAAAATCACCACCAAGCTCACTCTGCTTATTACCTCTTTTCAAATATCCTGGGTTAGACAGGATGAAAGATGAGCTCCTTCTGACTACTTGATAATATAGGTCCCTTGAGTGGAAAAATGGCACTTTACACCATATACGAAGCAATTGCTATCCAATTTATCTCAATGGCAAATCATTCATTGTGTCCTGTGCCTAAAGTGGAATGTATTCCATGGAATTCAGGTCCAATGAAAGTTAATATTCTATCTTCTGGAAAATGTTTGTACAAACTACACAAGTTCATTGACTGGTGATGAGAATGTGTACAAAACAGCTGGTTGAAGTTTGCAGTTTGCATTGTTATTCTACACTGATCCTATGTTATTTCAACACTAATTTTTCTCCAAGCACAAATGTTTACCAGTGCTGCATATTCATGTATACAGACACAAGTGACCAAGTGACCCTTTCTGATTTCTTGTGACCTCAATATTATTGAACATCTGAAGCAACAGCTGTCGCCTCATTCCAGCACTGATTCCAATTTAAATAAGAAAGGACACATAATTGAATCAAATTGCTTTAGTTTTTTATAGAACTCTCAGAATGGAACAAATAACACCACAAATGAATGTTCCTTGCTTAATTGGTATTTCAATTAGTTTGTCTTTGAAAGAATATTAATTAGACACAAATTCTGTAAATATAGTAATGTGGTCTGGTCTTTAGCTAGCTAGGTATGTTCTAGGTTTTCCAGTACACACAAAACCCAAAGCATTTATATTTAAATGTATTCAAATTTATGATACTTGAAAATCAGACCATTTCACAAATTCTACACAAAGTTAAATGATTCAGAAGTACAAGTGTCAGGACTGATCACTGTCTTGTCCTGATCTGTCCATCATTTCCCCATGTGGCCAGCAGGTGTCACTGGTCATCCCGTTCTTTTCTCTGTGTTTCCATAGGTCGAATCCATCTCACAGTCCAGATGGTCTTACTTTGCTCCATGAGCTGCTGTATGGCTGAATGGGCTGAGTGTGTGGCTAAGTATTGTATGTCCCTAACTGTTGTGGATTTGAAGCTGGTCAGAGACTAGCCTCAGTAATATTGGGCATTTTGTTATCTCTTTTGTTTTCCCCAGGTTAATTCTGTTGTCTGTTTTGGTTCTGTTATTTCTGTTCTTGTTTTGTACATCTAGTACTAGTATCTAGTTTTGTTCTTAGTACCTCCTAGTGTTTGAGTTATCTCCAGATGCTCGTTAATCACCTTCATCTGTTCCCTGTAGCTCCCAAGTTGTCATGCCCACAGGGGCGGGGCCACACCGCAACAGGCTATCATCGCAATCCAGCCAAGCTACTTAAACCTGACAAGGGTTGCAAAGTATTGTTGCCATACCTATGACACTTACCGAGCGCTTTTCTGTCTTTTGTCTAAGCCTCCTGCCCACCTGACTTGTTGTCTTCTGTTGTTGTACCTGCCCAGCTTCCCTGATCATCTCCGCCCGCCCACCCGACCCTGCCTGCCCTGCTGTCTTGGTTTTCCTTCGTCCACCTTCCTTTCCCATTGTTCCCTTGTCTCGTCCCTTTCTGTAGGATTGACCACTTCAGCTTCTGACCTCCCGCGACCAACTCGACTCTCTGCCTGTCTAGCCCCTTCAGATTTGGCTGCACCCGGCTTTATTCTAATTAAAACGTTCTCTTGCATTACGGGGTCTGCTTCATCTCTGATTGCTAGACGTAACACAAGTTCCCAGTGTGTGCAATTAGTAATGGCCCACACTTGTCCCTCATCCAGCCCTCGTTCCCTGTGTATATATGTGCCTGTCGTTGCTCTGTTCCTATATCGGTTCGTGCAGATGTTGCCCATGTAATTCCTCAACTTTTCCTTGTGTTCAGGTTCTAACCCTTCTTAGCTCTTGTTAGCGCTTCTGCCTTTGTTTAGATCCCTCGTGGTCCCTTTTGTTTGCTGTTCTTCTGAGTTCCGGTTGTAATAAAGTTCCCTGTACGCGCAAGCCACAAAGTGAATCGTCATCCATCATGCCCCATTGTAACAACAAGTCTTCTATAACAGTAGCCTAAGTCGATTTTTTGTGTCTCTTGTCTATCAAGAGAGGGGAGTCTGTTTTTCTTTCTTTTATCCCTCTTAACTCTTCAATTTTCAAAAAATACAGCATATCTGAGGGCTGCAGCACTTCATGCCAATGTGAACTTTGCAGGATTTCAGAGATGGGAATGCAGGTGGAGCACATCATTAACTACTAATTGAGTCATTTAGGCCAGGGGAGCACTTTGGAATGGAAGCCATCATACACACAGATCCCGCTTCCCCATTCTGAGTCTAGGACCCTGGATCTTACATGCAAAATAACTACAGTCATCTAGTTTTGGGACTATGCAATTTGGTAAGCAGATTTGGCTAGACAGAAATCTTTTACACATAGGACTTAAGGTAAACAAAGTCCCCAGCAATGCAGAAACTCATCTAAACTGTTATTTAAGAATTGTAAGTAATCTTCATACAAATATGCAATCTGATATCAGGTAAAGCCCAGCGTTATTGAAATATTATTCTGAAGTGTTTACCCGCAATAATAAAATCAACCTGTCTGTGATTTTGAAACAGCCCTGAGCTGATTTCTTTAATCGAGAGTTTCAATTATCCTATAGCTACTGAAGTGAATGCGAAAGGAGATGGAATCATTCGTCCATTTTCTAACTGCTTATTCTGCACAGGGCAGGGGCAGGAGCACATTTGAGGCCACGTGGTTGGGGTACACGCTGGGTGGGATGCTGGTCTATTGCGGGGCATGTGAAGTCCTCAAACCAGTGAGAGTTGGTTTTGGAACCCCCAGGCAAAGAAATATAAAACAACTGTGCAATGTAGTAGGAACAAATAGTATGAATAATCTGACTTCATTTTTAATTAGTTGATTACTTTCCATCCATTTTCTCTTGTCATAGCGCATGTGTTAGTGTGGTGTGAGGGGCAGTAGGGTCATGAATACCCTGGCAGATTCAGGAGGCCCCTCACTTTACAGGGGCCCTCAGATACATAATATATCACGTTATACATATTTCTCAGGGACCCCAGAATGTCTAGCTATGCCTCTGACAGTGAGTGTGTGCAAAACTTTGCATTTTGGAAACAAACTATACACTTGCCTAAATGTCATGTTGAGCCAAATCCTGTTATAGAAATATACTTTTTTTTGTTTAAAAGGTAGAAACTGCTTTGTGATATTTAATATCTTCAAAAAACATCATTTGGAGGAAAAGCTTTTTGTGATTAAGGATAAATTAATTAAACATCAACTATCTGGTTTACAGCCATTTATACATCTATTTCTGAAAACCAGTTGAATGTCAGCTTATGTACGTTACCTATTGTCTCCCCCAACTGCTAACACTTCATTACTCTGAGTACCTTGATCATTATTAACTGTCCACAGACTCAGCTTTTCCCTAAATGACAGCTCATGATAACTACAACTCAGTTATGTTTCCTCATTGTTCCAGTGCACTAATGGAAGCCGCCACATCTTGTCCACGTAATTTTGATCCCAACTTTGGTCACCTGTTTGATTATACAGTGCAATGTTGTGACATGCCAGGTTTCTCTCAACTGGAACCATCCTACCAGCTAATGCCCGTACCTTTGGGTTCAATGCGTTTACTTTTTTTTGGTAATTCAAAACTGCTTGGGAAATTACACCATCTTACTTTCAAGATGCCATCAAGCCCTCTGATCAGGGATTGACATAACCGGTACGCAAGTACGCATTCATCTTTGAAGGTGATACGTGCGGCATAAAAGAGTAAATGCGTACGTTTTTTATGTGCATCTGCACAAATATGACAAGAAATGACCGTGCATTTTAACCTCTATACTACAAATGAAGTATGAATTAGCATATAAAGGATGAAATGCACTGTAATTTCTTGTCATATCAGTGCAAATGCACATAAAATACATACGCATTCACACTGTTACAATTGATTGCCGCACGTATCGCCATTAAAGGGGAATGCGTACTTGCGTTCTTGACTACGACCCACTGTATCGTAGCGTTTCTCCTGTTAGGTTTTTGACTGGCTTGCTTTTGGTCTTGGCCTATGTGTTGTTGAGCTCCTGAATTCCTCCTTGAGAGATGATAGTTCCTTAACTGCAGTTGTGCCCTGAAGTTGTGAATTTGTCCCAAATGCACTGAAAACAGTTTATTCCCTTAAATCCAACAGGGATCAGATAATTTGTTAGGTATGTTTCACTGCCTTGTGCTTTTTTTGCTCTCATATCGTATTTAAACTTTAATGCAAACCTCATGTGACTTGAGCTTTGTATTTCTGGGGTTTATACTATGTGTAAGTTTAACGTTTGATGATAATCCCTTAAACACTTTTCCTATAGTACATTGTGCAGTGTATGGATGTATTGTAATAAAGAGCCTTGTTTTGTGAGAAAAACAGAGCAAAATCTCTTACCAATTGTCTGTTAGTTAAATCAAGTGTCACAGCAATTGTAAGGTTAAAAAAATGGAAACAGCACTTTAAAGAGGCAAGGCTAGTTTATGAAGCATAAGAGATTGGCTCTGCACCATATCTCTTAAACCTATAGTCCTCTAAAGCACAGTCGAAAGTCCCAGATGTGAAGTGAATACATCTATGTGTATTAAAAACTGAGAGAAACGATTTTACTTGTGCCTATACTGCAAGTGCCTTAGCTCTACTCTTCATGCTTATTCAAGTGCATATATTGCTTATAGACTGACTAACAAACTATATTTCAGTATATTAAGTTGCTCTGAAAATTGTGCATATGGAACAGTGGGACCATTTTATTCACTACACTGAGACCACCTTATTTTCCAATCTTGGCAGCCATCGGAAATTACGCAAAAACGATTCCCAAGATGAAAACATGCCCTGATTCATTCAATGTGTGAAATTTGATCTGGTTTCTAATTTATTTTATAGAAGTTGTGTGATTCTTGTTTCTGTGGCTGCTCTTTGAAGTTTCCAGGGAGGAATGCTTCTTTGTCATTTAACGGTGCCTTTCAGCTCCAAGGGTGTCGACTGAAGTCTTATATTACAAAGGGTCTTGATCTGCACACTGATGTCACGGAAGAGTAGGACAGGGTGCTTATGAAATCCCACTGAGAAATTAAATAAAGCTTTAATTACCTCAGACGTACAGTGCTTATCGTATTACATTACTGTGTTCGGTGACTGACTTTGACAGTTATCCGATTTTTGTGATTAATTGAAACACAAGCTGCCATAGTGGCTGCACATCTCCAGGTCTCTGGGTTCGAATCCCACCTTTACTCTTTGTGCGTGGAGTTTGTATGTTTGTGTATGTCATACATGTTTCCTCTTACAGTCTAAATAGAGGCAATCTGGCTAGTTTGTATCTGTGTGTATGTAGCCTGTGGTCATCGCCGAGCTGCCTGGGCTCACCTCCAGGGGGCACTGTGGAGTCCAAGGAATGAATGGGTAAGTAAATATAAGTATGTCTTGCTTTATTATTATTATTGTTGATTTTGAAACCAGCCACAGCAGTAGCAACAATAACAACAACAGCATTATTATTATTATTACTATTATTATATACCACGATAATAACCAACTATTAATTATTATTTTGTAGTTATTCTGGTTTTTCTTTTTACAACTCTTTCTATATCCAATATCACTGAAATAAAATGAAGTTAATTATCAAAACAAGAATTTGCATTTATTTAATAAATGTATCAGAATAACACAGGGTAGTAGATGCATGCAGTGGAATGAACTGAGAAGTTCTTAAAGTAATGATTAAGGTTAAAAGTAATATGCGATAAATACAAATAATAAAATAGTAAAACAGAATAAAAGAAGAACAATAGCAATGTGAAAAATGTGCAAATTGTCATTGCCACATCACCATATACTGCAGTCATTTCAACTAAAATTGAAAATTGCAAAAATGCCAAAACTGAGTAAATGAGTCAGAGTTCCTGAAAGAATCTGTTTAAGCAGAAAGCAGTGATTTCACAAATGAAGCTTTTAAAGACTTACAGATAAGTAATAAGGTCAGATTTAGGGGAATGTTAATTTAGTCTCCATTAATCCAGCACAACAGAAACATCTGTGACAAGGAAGGAATACATTTTATTTGAAATATTCAGTCAGAATCAGTGTGAACGCATACCTACACCCATAATGATTATCTTTTCTCCTAATAACAGGTGGAGGACTGTCATCAAGCACCTGCTAGTTTCACAGATCTACACTCTGGAGAAAATTGGCCAGAGGTGCAACACTCATAAGTCATCGTGCATACATTGGAAAAAGTCAACACTGGTACAGCGGTGTCCTGGACATTCTGTAAACCACAGCCAGTGGACACAGGAAGCCAGCTGCTCCCATTCCAACAAAACAATTATCTCCTTTTCAGTGAACAGCAGAAGTATGATTACAGTTTGTAGGTCAAGCCCCAGAAGGGAGGATGGGAGCATTTTCAATGCTGCTGTTGTTTAACACATTAAGGTATGAATATCTGACCACAATATTCACATCACAGGGTCATACTGCAGCACCTCATTAGCATAAGTCACTGGAGGAAGCAAGTATTAACAAGAGTTACCTGTTAACTCTACAAGTGGGGTAATGATCCACCCTCAATAAACCATGTGCTCCTTATCTATGATAACATTATATATTTGTATTTATTTAGGAACCTGGTTCTAGGATTTAAACATGCACATCAAATTGGACTTCATATTGCACATTTTGTAAATACTGATTTGTATTGTTGCTCATACTTTTAAATATTATTTTATTAATACTTTTAGAATAATATGCTTTATGTTCTGTATACAGGCACCAGGCCAATAAAGCAAATTCTGATTCTGTTGAGCTTCAGGGTTTAAAGACACCTACTGTAAATTTGAAAGGGAATGGGTGAAATGTGCCCAAATTCTGGGGTGGAAATAATGTCAGCATTCTCCTGATATTTGTCACAAGGTAAGTCACCAAGGTGCATCATGGGTTTTAATTTCAAGGGCATAGATAATCAGCATAATATGAAGTATAACACAATACAAGAGCCCTGTGTCAGGAGACCCACCAATGTCAGCAGCTGGGGCCGTTACCAAGGATACCATGCGCCAGCAGCCGTGGGATTATGGGTAGTAAAGTGATGGAGACAAAATGCCAACGAGAGTCACCATCTTCAGGACCTGCATCTAAGAACATGCCGTACCGGCAGATTCTGTCCCCTGCTACGAAATGTCACGCTCGTGGTTAAAAAGCTTGGCCGAAAAATTGTCTGGATGCTTCTAGAAAGCTCTGAGTTTCAATTGATTGGGAGCAGAGGACTTAATGAGGCAAAGCCATTTAATCTCACAAGGCAGGGGGACAGTAAGAAAAACAGCCACCCCATGCAAATGAGAGATGCCTGAACTCAGAACAATTGAGGTGATGTGTGATTTGACTAAACCCTGCACCCACGGGATAGGACTCACTTAAGTAAGTCAGTGACCAGGGCTCGCTTCCTCTTATCAAAGACAAACGGCAAATTTCTAGGTGGATGTACTGGATCCGTAGGCTAGCAAAGAAAAAAAAATATTTCAGCCGTACAACACCGCCTTGATCCTTGATCAAGACTTTTTTTTTTGCTGTAGCACAATAATATTTTTCACCACAAATTATTTAATATATAGTATTTAAATAGAATTTCAAGATACTGACAGATATTTGTGAATTAGTGAATTATCAGAGGCAAATTCCTTTTCACATGTTTCAAGTGTTTGATTTTTACTCTTCATTAATTGCAATTTTTGAGTATCTCTTTCTAAAGTGCAATACTTCTGCAATAGATATAGTACACTTAAGTAATAAATGTACATCCATTATTCTTTCCCTTAACAAATGCCCTAATCTGGTATCACGTTTTTTAGGATCATTGAACACATTTTGCTCTGCAGAGAATTTACAGAGAAAGTCACTGTGCGATAAGTAGAGGTGCAGTTTGTACGATATGTTATTAGTTGCACGTTATTCATTGCAGAAGAACCTCCTCTCTGTTCCTGTGTCCTGGCCCCTGCATTACCTGCTGTAATCGCAGTACGTGTAGCTTTCTGCTGCAGAAATCAGCTATTTTTCCTCACGTAATAGTTGTGCCTTCTCCACCGGAGTGATGTGCTGCATGTGTGCATAGCCGCATAGCATTTCTACTCATCAGATAAAGTTGTTGTTTGGTTTATAAGTTAAATGTTACTGGATCTAACTGTCGATGTGAATGAGCAGCATGACAACTAATTTCGATGCAGTGACCTCTTTGGGCGCGTGATGAAAAGTGAAGGTGGGGTCAGCTTTCTGCAATCCTGTTAGAAACCACAATTACAGCCTCGTTGTAGCAGAAGACATTACATCTCTGTTAAATACCGATGAGGGAGCGGCTTATTCTGTGCATATCCAACAAAAGTTGTACTTGATATATCCCACACAATTACCAGGCCACACAAATGCACAGTGTAGCTGCTCTACTAGGTATACAACTCCAGAGTTAGGGTGTGTTTATGATATAATGCTTCTATTTATATATCCGTTCTGTATTCATGATGCTATATGTGAATGCAAATAACAGTGACCTTTTTTGACATTTATAATATGTTTTGAAATTTATCATTCAAGGTTTCATTTGTATGCTATGAACGATGGCACAGGTGGAAAACAATGAAAATTAGGGCTTCTTTGACCAGGTAATTTGATTGCTCATCCAGCTCATCTCCGTGAAGGTGGGACTGGGGCAGCTGGTTATTTTGTCTGTCACGTTTTCCCATCATTGGCGAAGGAGGATTTCTGATGTCAACTCTCCAGCTAAAACTAATGCTCCTGCAGCCCGATTCCAGCCAGAGGAATGGCCAGATCAGGCCCAGAACACACCAGTCTTCCCTCGTGCTTGTGAGGGGCTGAGAGAGGTCCTGTAATTTCAAGCACCCTTTGGGCCAGATGATGAGAGATTTACCGCATGAAAATATTCCAGTGCCCGGGAGAACTGGTGCAGGGATTAAGTAGACGCCAGCGCTCTGAGTTCGACAGAAATCAAGCTAGGAATCGTGGAGGAGTCGCGTTAGTCCGTGACGGAAGTGGAAGGCCGGAGCTCCACGGTATATTTGCTGACTCCGAACAAAACCCTCCCAGCAGGGAGAGAGCAATGGGAACATACGGGTACAAATGGTGCAGGATGCGCACAAGCCATCATAAACGCAAACCCTTGTGTTGAGGAACTACCCAGCCAATCCAAACTCAGCTATACGCTGCACCTCTCTGAGATCTTTGACAGTTTAGTGGGAGCACAGTTACACTCCCAGCACGTGAGAACCAGTTAATTTCCCAGTTGCACAACACCATACCTTTAAAAGAGCCATTACTTGCTCCCCGTGACGTGTGGATTCCTCGTTCCTCCCCCATTACAGTCAGTGAAGATCCACTGAAACAAGCCTGTCACTAACACGTCCCTGAGATAACCCAATGGCCAATCAGAGACTGGGAGAAGCCCCTGGCACAGTTTTACCCTTGTCAATAATTGCCCTTAAACAATAGAGCGTGGTGAGAAACAGAGGTGGCAGAGAATTATCATTGGCCCAAAGACATCTGCTAGAGGGGAGCAGTCAGCCCACATGACCAGGGTGCCACAGCCGAACCCTGATCAGCTCAGTTTAATCTCTGGTGCCTGCAGCATATTGGT
>JAODUD010000107.1:20430815-20441515 GCA_026784285.1 Stomatorhinus walkeri
GGCGGGGGGGGGGGGGGGGGGGGGGGGGTGGCACAGGATTCGTAAGGGATGTGTCAGCGGCCACACTGCTTTTTGCCTGGACAGTATGGGGGCAGCGGGGGGCAGTTTTAAGTGAGGGGCAGGGGTGTTACCAGGATGCCATCCTGAGATTGGCATTTGGATATGTTCGGAGGGCACCAATGCTCAAGTTTTCGTAGCGGTCTTGGGGACTCTCTGGTGGGTGATCTGTTGGGCGCACTGACGATCCGTCTGGGTGGCACGGGGGCCCATTAAAGTAAACTCCCCACTGGATCGAGGTGCATCCACGCTCTCTGTCAGGTCCAGCTGCTCGCCCATGCCACGCCAGCGCAGACATTCCTTGGGATTATAGATCGCTTTTGCCAAAATCAGGACATCTAGAAAATGCAGGTGTCCCACGGGGAAAATGGCCTTTACTCCCCGGCACTAAAGCTATAACACACAACACACGTGACGCACGCAGTAAGCCCCCGCCGACCCAGATGGTAAAACGTGAATAAATGATATTCCCAACATGTAGGGATGGGTTTTGTAGCGAGCAGTGGGTGGGCAATTGTGAAGGAGTCTGTTATCCTTTTCCCTCGCTTTGCCCGCCAGTAACGCCACCTTCCAGCTATTTCAAAAATGTCGAAAAAGATACATCTCACAAGGATCGACCGCCCCATACTTGATAAATTCTATCGTAAGTGCAATCCATCAAAGCAATTAGTATTTTACTGCTCAGCAAGTTTGCCCCTGCATGTGCGCTTATCTTGACATCCCATCACCATTCCAACTTACTAACTCCGGTACGACGGAGACGCCAGACGGTCCCTCTGAGGACGACGCCCAGCAGCTGCATCCTTTTCCATGACATTAACAGAAGGACAGGTGGCATGTTTTGCAATAACGGAAAAGACGGAGAGAGTCTGCTTCCATCCGAACAGAAAGCAGGCCCCGTGGGATCAGAATGGCAGAAGTCCTCGAGTGTAATACATGTTCTCCTGCTCCATTTTCACCAAATTAAACTATGAAATAACAGGATAGAGCAGGGCCAAGCATTAAGGCCTGGAAACGATCTATCTTTGCCTGCCAGGCGGTACAACACAGATGCTGAGATGATAAGTCGGGAATTACCAATATATCAGCGTAGAGTTTCTTCATCTCTTCACACTTCTTTATCATCTGGGAGAGGTCAGAACTGATCCTTTCGATCGCCGTCTAGAGAGCAAGGCACGAGGGATTATAGGCTGCCTCAGTCATTCATTACTGCCCTGGAGTATATAACTGTAGGGCCATTTGGGAGGTAAATGGTGCTCTTGTTTACCATTACGCAACACACAGTGGTCCTATAGATGGATATTTGTTATTTTAGTTATATAAATAACGTGCAACGGTCCGTTCCTTCATCCTTAAATCAAGAAAAAGGTAAACAGATTTACCTTCAGATCTTTCATGAACTTTTGATGTTGAGCTCCCTGGTTTTTTCGCTTGTATGTTTTTCTGTATTGAATGACCTTCTGCAGCTCATTCTTCAGAACTAGAAGGTGAGAATCACTGGCACCATCAATCTTCTCTGGCTACTGAAGCAAATCTCCTCCTTAAATCTTTTTTTTTCCCTTTCATGGCTTTATCCACCCAAAAGAGGAGCATTAGTGCATGTGTCAACTGTCTTAATGAATAAATCAAGTCATCTGTGTACATAACTAGATCTAAAATTACCATTTTCACAGAGTTTAATATATGGCAAAAAAATCTGAACTCAGTCACTTTAAGTCACAGTTACATCTTAAAGTCGAGTCATCATTTATCACTATACAGAGTTACAGAATATATTGTCAACCATTTAAAGGGCACATATGTGTCTTTAAATGTACATTAATGTTGCATGTCCCAGAGAACTAATTTTATAAAACTAAATGACTAAATGATATTGAATGTTCTGTAATCATAATAGACTTACCATCAACCTCTGCAGTGAGGCCTTTAATTGAAGCTGTGGAAGACCACAAAAAGTTCATTCCCAAGGGGGTCACAAGAGAATGGCAGCAACTTTCAGTTTTGATCAAATTTTGATTAGCTTACCCCCTGGAACGGTTTCAAATTCCGCCAGCTCCTGAAAAAACATCACCACCTGGGGACTGTGTAACCTGATCTGCTCTACGAGGGCATGCGTCAAGGTGAACTTCCTGTCTTTCCCACGGAGCTGAGAGAGCTGCAGAAGAAACGCACCGGGCTTGAGTGTGATCCTGACCCCTCACTGCTCAGAGCGGGGCCATACGACCCCAAGCACCGGCGCACAGTGCCTTTAGACAGCCCCCGGCGGTCCACCGGCAGGGAATTGAAGGGCCAGATCCTGTTTACCGACAGGAGAGCCTCCTGTGTAACCGAAGAACGTGGAAGACGGCCATTGACAAATTTTCAACGACTTTGATATCACGACTTACCATAATGGCCTTTTGTCAGTTTTAAAAGGAATTACGTGTCTTTCTGTCCCGATCATTTATTTCACCTTTAGCAGATCCTGCCTTGACTGTTTTGGTTAAAGGAAGTACAAAAAACAATCCTGTGTATGATAAATATTGATTTATAGCATCAAATTTCAACATCTTTCCCAAGACTAAAATAAAAAATAATTCATTTCACTCTTGCAGACTATGTCTGCAGCTTTACAGTGCAATGATAATGTGAAAAAAAGAACTAATAAACTCAATGAAACACAAACATTCAGGAAACCTATTACGTTTTTTCCTGAGTACCATTTTTCAGTTTAGATGATAAAAAATGCAAATGCAGATAAAATACTTTTTTATTTATGCAGCAAAAACACTTCTACTCAAAGCAAAAATCAGCTCAGAAAGCGGGGTCAGACAGTCCCCGGAGCAACTGCAAAAGGGCTTAGCAGCCAAAATAATCAACCAGGGGAATTGAACCAATGACCATCCAAACACACGCACAGTCCTAACCCATAGAGCGACACACCATACATCAAAAGGTAGCATAATTTAATCTAACTAGCTGTAATGGGTTTTATAAGTTTGCTCATATACTGTATGTGTTCATACCTGGCCATTTTTATACCAATAAAGAAAATATTTTAAAAAAACCTTATTTGTCAATCATGTTACCATGCTTGAAAGGTGGGCGGGTGGTCAGATACCTCCAGGGTTCGGAACCTGCTTCTGTTTGTTTGTAATGGGCCATTAGAAGATAGATGGCCACGGTTCTGCTCCAATTAGTTTTTTACCCAAAGAATCTTCTGTTTACATTGTAAAGGCATTTTGAATGATAAGATCCTCATTTTTTTTATCTGAATTATTTAAACAGAAAACCATTCTGATCAAAGCAGGGTTCTGCCTGATCAAGGCACATTTAAGATAATCAGTCTTTTGATGTTTTAGTCTTTTCTGAAAAAGGGCTTATGGAGTTGGAGCCCTTAATAAAACGTCTAGGTAGTAATAACGACATGGCTAACATCTATGGAAATCAAGGGTGTACTTGTCGACATTGCTTAATTAGAATGCTGTGAGAGCCCCATCTAATGCGGCAATGGGATTTACTGACTTTTCCGCTTCTCAGCCTTGTGATGTTGATATCCAGGTAGCCTCTGGAGGAAACAGCTAAAACACCTGCACACAGCATGAAATGCAGGCATGGATACAAGCTCATGTCTCCGTTTGTTTGAAATAAACAAATGCAGGCAAATGCTACACATCACAAACTTGCTAACTTTTATGCAGGTGAGAAATGCCAGATTGGTCTATAGATGTCATAGTCGTTTCACTTAATCTAGTCCAGGGCTACTCAAATCATGGTCCTCGAGGTCCAAGCCCTGCTGATTTTCCAGCCTTCCTTTACCTGTCTATTGAATCAGAATCAGTAATTATTAAAATAGCTACCTGGGAGAACTGAAAACAAGACAAGATTATTTAACACTACTACTATATACTAAAGTTTCAAAGCTGATGTGTGATTCACATCCACAGTGAGAGATGCATGATGGGAATTTCCCGAGGCTCCGTTCCTGTTCACCTTATAACTTGTCTGTCACATATGCACTTTTTAATCTCTCAGAAGTGGCCTGCCAACTGCTGACTGGACAGTCTCCGAGGACTCAAAGAGAAAAACAGAAAGCGGAGGGAAAGAAGCTGTACACACACCGACACACTCTGGCCCGTGGCCGTACCCTGTCAATCAGAGGTGAAACAGCAGGGGGAGCTCACCTTGGTTAGCGTCAATAAGCGGAACCCTTTGGCCTTCTCTTTCCCAGCATTCTCGTTGAGGTAATTGCCAATGGCAAGAAGATACTCCAGGACGGTCACAAATGATCTGCAGTTGTACAGCTGTGAGCACATCCTCATCTTCTGGCTGATCAGCTGAAATGCACGGACATGAACAGTAGCTCTTCCTGAAGATTTTTGAGACTAAAATTATGAGCCATTCGGAGTACAAAGTCAACCATGGACACTATATTTTCATGTATTTTAATAGGTGAAACCTAAACCTCACAGATTATCTGCTATTGTACCCCAGCTTTCTATAACCATTGAACACAATTGAATTTGAAATGAATTGAATTGAATGAGACGTCCATCCTTGGTTACCATTGGCAGAGATTTTAAAAACCTTAGGGTTTCTCCAGCAATAACAACAAGGGTTTCCCATGGCACACACAGTACTGCAGATATAATTAGTTAACTTAGTCTACTCAAACTTCTACAGAAGCCTTAGAACCAATACAATCATTCATTAAACAAGCAGAAAACTGGAAAAAAAAAACATTTTATGCAGTATATGCCATGTGTTAATTATATTTAAAGTCATGCTTGCTAATTTCAAATGTAGCTCCAGAACACAGTAAAAAACTGTGTCTCAGGCATTAGGATAAATTCATGAAAAATATCATAAATTAGGTAATTCCGAAAAAGATTATTAATGACCGCAATTAATTTCAGCTAACGTTTACTTAATCATTTAGTGGAAAGCTAAGGAAAATGATAATGCTATCGGGATACATTGACATGTGTATTCGGTAACAGGTGCAAACAAATTAAAATGTAAACAAGCACACACACGTTGGCGGCTGGCCGCTCCAGACAGCGTGTGCGTGACCTGGGCTTTTACCAAGCAAACGTCCAAACAGCATGAACCAAAAATTAAATAAAACAGGTGAAAACCCCAGCTCGTCTTCTGACAGTGATGTATTACTGTCTTTGCCAGGTCTCATTGGGTAGGACAGGAATCCCAAGGGTGTAGCAGAAAGTGAGAGCTGTGAGAGGCGTTGTGGATGTATAGGGGAAAGCAAAGCCTCTGGGCCCAATGAATGGTGTAACAGCACTTGGCATTAATGGTGGAGAGGCGTTGGAGAAGGTGATGTGTCGATCATTAATCTGTTCCCGATGCAGGACCTCAGAGCTCTTTGGAGCTCTGCACATGCCTCTGCGATGCATTGACTCTGTACCGACTAGGTTCCCAGGCTCACGATCCAGCCTGGCTCCCACGGTTCATGAGAAACCCTCCCACTTTCACAGTCAAGAAAGCCAGTGCCACCCTCACACAAACAAAGCCCACAAATCCATCAAGAATGGTGGCTCACAGAGCCAGATAATCAGCCCTGTCACAGACACCCCCTCTTAGATTCCTGCCAAGGTTGTCCACCACCATACTTGCTGGACAGTAAAAAAAAAAACCTCTTTAATGTTCCCTGGCTCATGACGTCAGGAAGGATCAAGTATAAATGGGAAAAGTCCTGAATGCCTCTCATACTTGTGGTGAATACCAGACATTATGTTTTAGCTGTCTAACATTATGCTGGAGGATATGTCCCAAACTTTATAAAATAACAAGAATCTGGGGCACAATTTTTTTAACGTTCTCTCAATCTGAAAGATCGTCCTCTGTTAATTCAACGGCTCAATTTACCTGCAACTGCACAAATGAAACTAATCTGTTAAAATTTTGTATAATGAATTCAAGCATCATTTAATCCTACTCATTCTTAGACACAATTCTACTTCTATATCATTCACACATAGTTTTTTTCCACTTTCAAAATGCCCATAATTAGTTTTAAACATCACTGTGCCGGCTAGACAATACAGACAGAGGTCAGTGAGAATCACTGTGGACTAGGTATAAGGGAATTCTGCTGTGCATGATCAAAACAGTCTGCAATGATTTGTTGCCCTAAAGATTATAATAAACTTCAAATTAAGGTAGACACGAAAAAGAGTGATTTTGCATGTATTACTCAGTAACTGTCTGCTATAACAATGAACAACTGAAATAATCCAATTTAAATGGAAAGGAACACACCTGGAGATGAAAGCCACAAAAAAAATAGCATTATATGAAGATGTCAAACAGAAGACATTCATCATGTTTTATGTGACTAGTTAATAGTCTCTGGGTAATCAAGCACTAAATATCATGCGTGGACATACAATTACTTCCGAGACGCTGAATCGATTCACAAAATGGCTCAAGAGGGAAGTTGAGCCATTGAGCGCATCACACGTAAACCAAAGATAAAGGGCATTGATTAATGAAAGGTTAACACTGCATGTCTGTTGACAGTTTCCAAACTCTTCTTCAGACTCGTTTGTAAGTATGTGTGATGAAAAGCTAACCAACTTCTTCGCCTTTCTTATTGCAACTCATGAAGCCCTTATTTGCTTCTGTTCAGTCCATCAGCCCTGGCAAGCTTTGTGTCATCTCCTGTACATGCAGTTATCATTTTATCCTTGAAGGTTACCATGGGAAACTGGTTGAGGATTTCTCTTCTACCAGAGGTAACCCAGTTTCCTGCCAATAAAAATACATTCAGCCCTGCACATTTTCAGGCTACGCATCCGCGGATTCAACCAACTTCGGATCGAAAATATACAGAAAAAAAAAAATCTAGAAAGTTCCAAAAAGCAAAACTAGAATTGAATTCACTATGTGGATGATGTGATGTATAATTATACTCTATTGCAGTCTCCTGCCAGTGGAAGGAGAATGAATGAATTTATATTTTATCTATGTATAATTATATTTCCCATAATTATCTGTATTTTAAATATTCTGTGTTTTATTGTACTCTTTGTTATATTCTCAAGTCATTAAAACAAAAGCATGACTTAAAGTATATGGCAGGATGTGTGGTGGTTATATGCAAATACTGTGGACTTGAATGTCGACAGATTTTGGTAACTGCGGTAGGTCCTGGAACCAATGTCCCATGGGTATTGGGGGCTGATTGTAGATCTTATTGCAGTCAGTAGCGTTTAACAGTGAACAGGGAAATCTGGGGCCCCGGCTTGTTTTTCCTGACACTCTGATCACATCTTTTGCACAGATCAGCGCACATGGACCAGTGAAATCCCCTGTGATTTTGGCCATATGATTATATCAACTGCTTTGTCAAGCTTTTCATATTTTCCTGAGGCCCTCTTGCACACATACACACCCCCCCCCCCCTCCCCAGCAGCCTGTCTCATGACTCCCTGGGGATTCTGATGGTTGTTTTTAGGTCCAAAGGCATTACTGCAAACATACCAAGTGGGTGGTGGGCAGCTCTGCTGGGGACGCCGCTGTGCCTCTGATTGGAATGGTGGTGGTTCATGCCTCTGGCTCAGCACACGACTGGGGTCCGTAAGCAAGGCCCTTAGCCTCCAGCTCCAGGGGCACTGCATGCGGGCTGACCCTGCATTGTGATCCCCTCAGCACCAGGGGGCGCTGCATACTGGCTGACCCTGCATTGTGATCCCCTCAGCACCAAAGGGCACTGCATGTTGGCTGACCCTGCACTGTGAACCCCTCAGCACCAAAGGGTACTGTATGCATGCTGACCCTCGCTGTGACCCCTGCAGCACCAGGGGACACTGCATACTGGATGACCCTGTACTGTGACCCCTGCAGCACCAGGGGGCGCTGCATACTGGCTGACCCTGCATTGTGAGCCCCTCAGCACCAAAAGGCACTGCATGCTGGCTGACCCTGTACTGTGACCCCTTGCACACCAGGGGTAACTGCATGCTGGCTGACCCTGCACTGTGATCCCCTCAGCACCAGGGGGCGCTGCATACTGGCTGACCCTGCACTGTGACCCCTGCAGCACCAGGGGGGCGCTGCATACTGGCTGACCCTGCATTGTGATCCCCTCAGCACCAAAGGGCACTGCATGTGGGCTGACCCTGCGCTGTGATCCCCTCAGCACCAGGAGGCGCTGCATACTGGCTGACCCTGCACTGTGAACCCCTCAGCACCAAAGGGTACTGTATGCATGCTGACCCTCGCTGTGACCCCTGCAGCACCAGGGGACACTGCATACTGGATGACCCTGTACTGTGACCCCTGCAGCACCAGGGGTAACTGCATGCTGGCTGACCCTGTGCTGTGACCCCTGCAGCACCAAAGGGCAGTGCATGCGGGCTGACCCTGCGCTGTAATCCCTGGCACACCAGGGGTAACTGCATGCTGGCTGACCCTGTGCTGTGACCCCTGCAGCACCAGAGGGCAGTGCATGCGGGCTGACCCTGCACTGTGACTCCTGCAGCACCAGGGGTCACTGCATGCTGGCTGACCCTGTGCTGTGACTCCCAAACTCCACTGCATATGAGTCTGTGTGTAGTCATGGAGAGCAAGATGACGTAGGCAAAATGAGAATTTCCCCCCAGGGATGAATGAAGTATCACTATTCTATTCCATAAGGTTCCAGCACATGGTAGATATCACTCATTTGCGTTTATACTCTCTATACTTAAAACCACATTAATTTTAATCCTTCAGTGGAATCTTAAACCAATCAGTTTTTTCTAATATCATCCATGTGATTTTGGTATCGCCTGGGCTGACCATTAGGGGTCCGGACACTAGGGGGACCATTGAGAAAATCTGCAGTTGGTCCCTTTCAGAATGTGTATTACCCACCTGAGCACTGACATTATTTTGTGTATTGAGACCTGAAATTGTGCATGAGTGTGTGAGCATGGATAATAGCAGCTTTGCTTTGGGGGAGGCAGCCATATCATTGTGCGGTCATGGGTACCGGCCTTTGTTATAGCATCCAAAGAGACAAAATAACAATTGGACAATTGGTTCCAGCTCACAAACAGCAGATACACAGACCTGTAGCCACATCTGGACCAACACACGACACCAACTGCAACTGAAACCTCAAACATGCCCAAGATAGCCCCATATCTCAACATCCCCCGATTATCACAAAAAGCTGCATTTCATATGACTTTTATGACCCCCCCCCAGCATCAAGCAAAATGTGTGTTTGCATGAACCTTCCACTCCAGACGATTTGTCTCCTGATGAGAATCCTTCACTATGCAATATTCTCGTTCTGCATGGCTGGGCAGGTTAGTCCTTCAGGTTTCTAGTGGCCTCGGATACATCATCTCCCTCAGCTAAAATCAACTGACGGCATTTCTTTTTGCTAGTCTTAGTGTTTGGGTCTAACAAGCTTGTACAATAGACAGAAATTTCATGAAGCACTTATGCATCCTCCCTGTCCAAGGACCCGAATCACTGAAGAGGCCCAACATCAGCAACGGCGTCGATGTTCAACTCCGCAGCCACACCTTTCCTATTTCGGGTGACTTTTATCCCATGTCCCACTTCTGCATTTCCCAATTTGGCATGCATCATGCTGCTCTAATGGAGCAATCAGGCCTTGTAGGGAATGTGGTGAGAACGCACAGATGGGGGTGCGAAGAGATCGGCGGGCGGGAGGAGAGCATGTGTGTAATAGCTCACATTGGCCACAAGGGGGCACTCACCGGTTGCAGGTCCTCCATGCTGACAGGAAGCTCCCGTAGCAGTAGCAGAAGGTCTAGGATACCACTGAGGTATGGAATGTTGCACATCTTGGGGTCGGTGGGTGGGAAGATAGAACTAGTGTGACTAGTGTGACAGCGTGGACAAAAACAGTGGCGCACACTGGACTCTAGTAGGAGACGTGGGACAAAGGAGACCCCATTTTGCTGCCATGCCATAGCTGTTTAAGCTTAAGAAGGTTCGTTATGGGACAACGGCGTTGCAAGTGCTGCGGAGCTGGGGGCCGTAAATGGGAGCCCCTCCCCCAACCCATGCCAAAAAAAATTTCAAATCCACCAGCATCAGCATGAATTTTTACCTGCATAAACTTAGCAGTGATTGTACATCAGAAATAAACAGTGATCTGAAATTTGTCCCTCCCCCAGGAATGGAAATTACTGCTATGTAGGAAGGAACAGGGGACTCAACAGCAGGGAGGTGTCATATAATTCCCTGCAAAATCCTGTCCTGTTAAGGAAAGGTTGTGAACTTCCTGGCATGTGGATCGACCGGCAAATGCCCTGGGAGGCGGGGTTTACCTCCAGCATGTACTGGTCCACCATGTGGAGCTCCGAGGGAGACCCTTTGTAGGACTTGAACATCTCAATGTCATCCGAAGTCGGCACATATCTGAGAAGAACAAGGCCAAGGAGACGCTGGTAATTACCTCTGGATGGGGTCTAGAAAGCCCAGGGCCATCTCAGCCCTTTCTGGGGCCCTAAGCAAAATTCAAACGGGGGCCCATTGCTGTAACACACACACACACACACACGTTTGCATTCACACCTTTATGGTGAATCTCATTCATTTCTATGGTCAAAACCCTAATCCCACCAACAATGACCTTAACCCCTACCCAGCCCTAACCTCATCCATAAGTAACCAGACAAAAT
>JAODUD010000107.1:20459395-20494546 GCA_026784285.1 Stomatorhinus walkeri
TGGCTTGTATGCGGTCTTTTACACATTTAGGGAAACATAACATAAATGACAATAAAACAATCTCTTAACATTTCTAACAGGACCCCTGTGGACTGCATGAGGTAACTGGAATAACTCAAAGAAATCCCCGTGACATCGAGACAACATGTGAAGTAGAGGTGGGATTCGAACCTATAATTGAGGCGCATGGCAACACTGTCACACACTATCTTTCAAACATTGTTGATGAATATTCATTACATTACTCACTATTCAGAAAATCACATATGCAACAAAATATCAAATGAGTAGTTATATACTGTAACTAGTTATCTGACAGTAGATGTTAAGAGGAACTTTTCAAGAAATAACTGGGGCTGCTGCATGGTCTACCAGGATTTGTAAAGATGATAGTGAACAGTCCTGGTGTATACCTCAGTGGTTTGGATGGTATGCCTGTAATCAGAAGGTCACTGGGTGATGGAGGCCTGTAGCCCCCAGTTACTCCAGGGTCTAGTCTGGCTTTCTCAAAATAATGTGTGATGTTTTGGATAAAAAGCAAATTACTGAATCAATGTGTTAAATGTATGTGCTATTTTGTGCTTGGGAAATCTGATCTAAAGAGGTTTTAATCCTATTCACGCCTTGGGTAGGGAGATGTTTTCAGTTGAGCAGATTATCGGGTGTGTACTCTCTACAAGAGGCAGCATATGAACAAAACAAAGTGAATAATAAACGATGTGATCGAACCCAACAACGGGCTTATCTCTCTATCTCTCACACACATCTGTGAACCAGTTTCTTCCCCAATGCGCTCCAAATGTAAACCCTTAACAGCTAAATTGCCATCCACACTTCATACTGTCGCCGCTCTGTTTCAGCCATTCCTCTTTGCACATATTTCTTGCTCACACATTAAAATTAATTTATTTAGCACACACTTTTATCTAACATGACACATACTTGAGAAAACAAGACGAGCCAGGACCCAGCCTGGAGCATCTGGTGATTACGGGCCTTGTCCTAAGGACCCATGGGTGAAATCACTTTGCTACCTTGAGACTTGAACCAATGACCTTCCGACCACACATAGCATCCTAAAGCACTAATCATTATTGTGTTTCTTTTTCGTAGTTTTACACATATTTTGGAACTTATATTGTTATTTCTATTTAAATTTTAATTATATTATTGTTTTACATTATCTTTCTTTGTATTGAGATGGAAAACTCATTTTGTTACATGTACATCGTATGTTTGTGTATGTGAAACATAAACTCGAAACTCAAATGTTTAACAACCTGGAACTGTATAGCTTTAAACTGTACAGCTATATTAGGCTGAAGACTAAGTACCAAAATAGTTTAGAACCAAAAGTTATTTCG
Source organism: Stomatorhinus walkeri (assembly GCA_026784285.1). Taxonomy (NCBI): domain Eukaryota; kingdom Metazoa; phylum Chordata; class Actinopteri; order Osteoglossiformes; family Mormyridae; genus Stomatorhinus; species Stomatorhinus walkeri. The sequence goes on from JAODUD010000107.1 coordinate 20,460,760, forward strand.
TGTATCATAGCCCACACTACAATGACATCAAGTGCTTCAATTTAGGCACAAGTGCATCCTTAAGCTGTATAAGAAAAAAGCCTAAAAACACATGTGGACTTTCAAAGCAAACCATTGAACTCTAAAATAATAAATGTGTAACACTTTACTTGAAGGGGCACAAGTAAATTAGTAATTTAATTACTACTGATGTACAAATCACAAACAAATATAGTAACGGCATGAAATACCGGAACCGTTATGATTGATTAGTGATAAATGATAAATGAACATGTGGTCAATATGTAACTAAGACTTATTTTCTGGTTATTTAATACTTTAAGTAATTGTGTACTATTTCACTGCATATTTGTATTCCAAGTAAAATGTTACCAAAAAATGTTGAGCTGTTTGCAGCATTCCTTACTTCTGATTTAAGGAGCTTTGTGGATTGAAGGATAATGTCAACACTTATTAATCTGGATTAAACAAAGTTTTCAGTTAACTCCATATGCCATATGAACAGCATTCCTTGAAGTCATGTGACCATATGATGTCACTCATACTCTCTTCCTCTCATTTCACACTTAATGTCCCTCAGTCGCAAGTGGACAATGATACTTTTTATAGTTAGTCAAAATATAGTTTAAAATGACAAATTTTCAGTAGATAATCAGGCGAATTAATGCACATATATGTACAAGTTTCATGCAGTATTATAAAGAGAAAAGGGAATATTGCAAATGAATAATATAAGTTTTAAAAAATCATGCATCTTTTCCTGGGTGTTTGTTTATTTCTGGAACTGTTCTCCGCCTGTATGCTAGTCTGGTTTCCTCCCTTTTCTCCCATGATGATGGAATTTTTGTGTGGGTGTTTCAGTTTGGGAAATGATGCAGAAGCAAGCTTTTTCTTACGGAAATGCCGGTTTTCTGAATATTTACTTCAAGGAGGAACTGCAGCTTTTGTGTTCATCCTAAATATGTCAGTCATTTCACATTTTGAGTCAGACGTACTCAGTAACTGAATGACAATCATACTCACAAATATTTAGATTTACTTATGTTTTATTGTTCTTTTTCAATATCAGAAAAATCAGAAAAAAACCAACGGGAATTACAAGAGCTCCCCGGAGTGGCAATTCCCCCTCCAATTCACGATTTGACTGGCTGTCTTCGCGTTGCGTGATCACACGTGGCATGAGCATTACTACCGAGGTGGCTCGCGGCATACTAGGATATTTAGCGTACTTGGAGTCGGAGCTGCTTCTGGTCTGCATTAACCAACACACCAACGATAAGTGGAACATGGAAAACGTCATGAAGTACATTCGTCTTTTAATGGTAAGTGTGCACAAAACGCCTTTAACTGCATCCTGATCTTTCTTGCGTCATTAGGCTATATCAAACTATATAAATAAAAATATATTGCATCGCCTATAATAAACCATGTTAGGATATGTTCATCTAAGTTCATTAAAATATCGATCGTTGATATATGTCTGTCTGATGCGTTTATCTACAGTGATTATACTCATATATCACATAAATGTACGTAGATGAATGTGGATAGGTTTCACTTTCGGTTACTTATTCTGGACTTTAAGGAAGTACAGAATATAATGTAATTTGTCTGAAACACCTTGTTGGATATTTGTTTGTTTGTTCATAATTTTATCGTAGAATTGAGCTGATTTAAATGTATACCAGTTTTCCTGCTGATATAGGATGCATTTCATTTGAGTATAACGCATCTGCATGACGGAGTCTTCGGGGCTTTCCACAAATCTGGGTGTATTCCTTATGTACAGTGCTGTCTGCCGCAGTAGTGTGTCATTTCACCTGTGCGCACCCAAATTGAATTATACTTAAATGCGTTGAATTATGGTCAGTGTTAAATTGTCAACGTTGAAACTGAATTGATTTTTGGTCAGATTTTCAATATTGAAAAACTGATGGTGGCAAAACCTTGATTCAATGTTGATATAAAGTGAACGATTGAACATCAACGTTGTTTAAACCTTTCTGTCTGATATGGAATCAATGTCGTTTCAACATATGTGTGCTATCTAGGCACGTACAGGCTGTCCAGTCCCAATGAGATAAAGGAAAATGAAAGTGAAAAAAATATTTACAGAGTATTCAAATGTTTTCATTTTAATTTCATTGTTCATGCAGTGTTTTAGCCCTGTCTTTGCTGAAATTGTCTGTGACGAGCAAACTCAGTATAAGAAGAATGGCGAATGCTGCAAAATGTGCGAGCCAGGTAATGTTTTAACTATTCTTACTAATATATGTTAGAATTTCATACGGAGCCCCCGAAGAGCCATAGAGTGTTTTTTTATCTTGTGCGCACAATATAATAACTTGTGTCATACGAGGAAAGGTTAGTTGAGCTAAATCTGTTCAGCGTCAAGCAAAGGAGACTGAGGGGGGGACATGATCCAGGTCTATAAGATTCTAACAGGTTTGGATGCTGTTCAGCCAAATAGATACTTCAGCATTAGTTCAAATACAAGAACTCGTGGCCATAGGTGTAAGTTAGCGGGAGAACATTTCAAACTGGATTTAAGGAAGCACTTCTTTACACAGCGTGCAGTCAGAGTATGGAATAGTCTTCCTGATAACGTAGTGCAAGCAGAATCCTTGGGTTCCTTCAAATCAGAGCTAGATAAGATTTTAACAACTCTGAGCTATTAAGTTCTCCCCAAGCGAGCTTGATGGGCCGAATGGCCTCCTCTCGTTTGTATAGTTCTTATGTTCTAATGTTCTTATGTTCTTGTGCGCACAAAATAAGAACTTGTCCGCACAAGATACACAACTTACACAGTCCGCGTGAATGGTCGCGACAGAGATGAAACGCCACGAACAATACTTTTTTTCTTTCACTGTCGGTAATCATAGTAAAACGGGTATAAACAGGTTCAATAAATACAGTAAACATGTGTCAGTAATGATGTATTTACTGTACCTGTTTATCATAGTGTATTATTATGATTACCGATAGGGACCGAAAAAAAGTATTAATTCATGTCGCTTCACCTCTGTCGCGACCATTCATACGGACGGTAACAAGATACATATAATGTGCGGACTAGTTATTTTCTTTTGCGCACAAGATAAAAAAAATCAATCCATGTGACTTCGGGTTCTCCGTAGGGTGGGCAGTGCTGAATGATTTAAATGCAAAGGTCTATTTTTTTTGGGTGGGGTGAAGCCAAATTGAACACTGGAGGGTGCATGTCCCTCCCACCCCCTGGTTCCTATTCCTGTCACTCTAGATAAAATTCTTAGAGAAAGAGGTACTTTTTAATTCAGAATTTATAGATTTGAACGTCCATAGTTTCAAAATGTATGTTTTGTCTGTCATAAATGGAAAGCGTGCAGTGCATGCGTTTTCCAAGTGATTTATTTTGTCAGAACAAAAAGCCAAGAGAGAAATGTACAGATGTCGAATGATTTAGCAATGGTGTTCAATGGTAATGACCATAATGTAAGTTGCCCTTTGTTTCAGGGACATCGATGGCATTGAGTAACTGCCAAAACCCAATCTGTAAACCCTGCGGAAAGGACGAGTACATGGACTCTTACAACCATGAAACAAACTGCCACAGACAGCCCTACTGTGACAAAAGTCAGTGTATTCTTATTTTGTGGTAGTACTGTAGCCATCTTGATTTGCTGAGCCGTGATAGCTAATACTCATATATCTCCGGTTGCTTTTTGTCTTTCACATGTAGACCTCAACTTTAACGTGTCACTATCGGCAAACCCAACTGAATACAGACCCTGCGTGTGCAAGACCGGATACCACTGTTCATCAGAGCAATGCTTTACATGCGTGAACCACACGGTGTGCAAACCTGGAGAGGGAGTAGTCATCCCAGGTAAAGGCGTTTGTGAGGTCATCCCAGGTAAAGGCGTTTGTGAGGTCATCCCAGATAAAGGCATTTGTGAGGTCATCCCAGGTAAAGGCGTTTGTGAGGTCATCCCAGGTAAAGGCGTTTGTGAGGTCATCCCAGGTAAAGGCGTTTGTGAGGTCCACTAGATGTAAACTCAGGGTGTACTCACACTAGTGTGATCGTTAACTGTGCCTGAGCACAGAACTCAGATGCCATTTCATAAACATGGCAACAAAGGAATCGCTTTGGTCTGTGGCAGAGGTGCAGTGTTTACTAGAAATTTCGGTTGATGAGAGTATCCAGGAACAGCCCCAAAATAAGGACATTAATCACGAGCTCCCTTGTGCTGCGTTCCAACGCTTCTCTTCCCAAAACAAAAGTCGCAAGGTGATGATGAAAGAGTGTTCAGGGCTGGAAAGTTAAGGCCAGTGTGAATGCAGAACAGCAGGGGAGTGGACAAGTGCTCAGGTACAGTTCAAGGCCACCGAGCCTGGTGTGAGTAGACCTAGATATTTGTTCAGCTGAGAGAAGCTCAGAGTAGTTAGCATCACATTTACAGCCTATGAGGAACTACAAAAAAATTCAGCCAACAGGTAGTGCTCTCACTGCAGACATTCATGAGTGTTTGTGCCTGCAGGCAATACCACAGCTGACGTGGTCTGTGGACCCTGCCTAATGGGAACCTTCTCGAGCCAGACATCAGCAGTCGATGCATGCAGACCATGGACAAAGCAAGTATCCCATTAAGTTTGGCTTTCAGTAGCTAAGCCGGATGACTGATAATTATAGTATTGTTCTCAGCACGTCTATCATTCAGCCCACCTGATTTTTGAAAGTGGAAATACTTTGCCCCCGGCTCAAGAGCACTTGTAAGAAATGACTTTGGGCCAGCTTTCTGAAAATGGCTAGTTAAATGGTAATACCTTAAAATGTCACTTGTAAGTGGGCAAAATATGACTGGCCTCTGCTTAGACTTCCTTTCCCTGACCAATATGGAAAATTATAGCTTGTAATCCCATATAGGATAGCTTTTAACTATAATGTTTAGTATCTTTTTATTGCAAAATGAAGACTCAAGTTGCTGTACAGCTTTCTAACTCTATATTTGTAGCACTAAATATATAGTGAAAATCAAGTCATAATACTGTTTATAACCAACTCGCTCTGAAGATCTTGAGACCTAGAGATGTTTATTTCTGCCATATATCCACCCACTTTACTTTCACCTCAATCATTTCACAGTCGACTGCTATACATGGCACTCTTTGTCATTTATGATGATTTATGATTTATAACCATCTAGGATCACGACTGTCTTCTGTTTATATCTCACATAAAGTACATAAGAACATAAGAACTATACAAACGAGAGGAGGCCATTCGACCCATCAAGCTCGCTTGGGAAGAACTTAACTTAGAGTTGTTAAAATCTTATCTAGCCTTAAAGTGTTCCTTCTTAGCACATTGGCTTAGGAAGAACATCACCTGAGCTTTGAGACTGGTTTAATACATTTAGTGTAATATTGTTCTTCATGTCTTTTAGCTGTCTACCTGGGTTCTCTGAAAAAGTAGCAGGGACCAATCAATCAGACAGAATGTGTGGTGAGTATGTGGATACTATGTTAAAGGGGTGGTTTACCCTAAAACTGAAAAACACATGTTCTTTAGTGCTGTCTGTCCTTATAGGTCGTTCTGCTGGGAGCTGCCTAGTTTCGGAGATATCAGCCATAGAAATGTCTGCCTTCTCTCGATTGGAATGGGAGTGAATGGCATGCTTTCTGTGGTGATTAAAACGTTACACAAATACATCTGAAGAAAAATTCAACAGCAATGTCTGTTGCTAGAAATCATGACCCCGGTTACTGAAGATAATCCACAGACTTTGTAGTGAGATGTTAAAAGAAGGAACTTTTGTCTTCTACCAATCTTCACTCACCAATCGTATCACTGCACAGAAGATATCACTGGCATGCTCATGCTTGTATCTTCTGCGCAGTGATACGATTGGTGTGTGGTGTTCAGTTGAAGAAAACCGTTCCTACATTTAACTGCTCACTACAAAGTCAGTGAATTTTCTTCAGGGTCGTGAGTTTTGGTAAGAGACATTGCTGTTGAACTTTTTAAATGTATTTTTCTGACACGTTAATCACCACAGAAAAAATAAAATTCACTCCCATTATATTGGAAAGAAGCCTAACATTTCTATGGCTCCAAAACTAGGCTATTCCCAGTAGAACTACGGAGATGGATAGATAGCACTAAACCCCTGTATAACATGTGTTTTTCAGTTTTACGGTGAACCGCCCCATTAATCTAAATACAAGGGACCAGTATTTATATATTACCAGCTGTTCATTAAAATCACTGGAATGGAAGATTGTTTTTTGATAGTTACACTTTTTTCCATCAACACATATGTCTTTTATACCAGTGAGCTCAGTCAAGCTCACTGGTCACTGTTTAGCATTGTGCTAATGAATCTCAGTTCCTTTTTCTGAGTATTTAGTTTATCAGTTGGAAATTCACACATTGCAACATCAGTCTCGCTTTCAAAAAGCAAGAACTGGAAGCAAAAATAACATTTAACATCTTACCCCTTGTGAACATCCACTATGGTTAACTATGGCATTTATGCAGTAACCATAGTTTTGCTATGGAACCTCATGGTACTTATGTGGTACTATACTATACTAGAGTTTAATTGCATCAAAACCATGATAAAACCATAGTCATGGTTTCTACAGTTACCCAAAATACCCTGAAAAACAGCAAACCATTGTAAACCATGGTTATGTAATCATAGTAAAACCATGGTTAATTTTCGTAAGGGATGTTTAAATGAAACATTGAAGGGGGCTTGTATATTATAATTTATGGTGTGCTATAATGGTTTTAATAAATATCTGTCTATAAGTCACACTTAAGAGGGAAGCGGCCTGGTTCTGACAGTATTCTAAGTTGGTCCACTTGTTGAACATATACACTGGTTTTCCTTCCTTCACTACTAAACTCTATTCTTTCTGTTTTTCAGAGGACAAAGGGAGGTGGCGATATTTTTTAGTCCCAGTTGTTGTCACTGTTTTTTTTGCTGCAGTTTGTATAATTTTTTATATACTGAAGGGTAACTATTTTTTTCTTTTTCTACATTCTCGTATTTGTCACGATGAGAGACCTGGCAATGGCCTTCTGAGAGATTCCTAGTTCTCATTTTCTCCAAGATATGTATTTTATTTACATAAGCACACGGTGATTATACCAATGTTTTCTTTTTTTGCTGCAGATAAACTAAAGAGATTCCTTTTATGCAGTCAGGTAAGAGTATATTTTTGTTAATTACTTTTTCGTTAGATCCCTTGGCTTGTATTTAGTGTGGTGTATCTTGACGAAGCTCAAATTATTTGATTAAGATTTTGTATACACACTCCTCACTTGTGACTTCTGAAGAAATTATGTCCAACATGGATTGAATTCTTCTTATTAATACCGAGGTCATTGCTTATTTCATAATATTGATGTTCTAATGTAAGTCACAAATGTTTTTGTAAAATATAACAGTAAATAAAAATCCCAAATGGCAGAACTGTTTGGCACATTCTCAGTGTGCTGAAGTAATAAAACCACTGGGCAAAATGAAGGTGTACCGTTAGATAATGAGAATAGAGAAGACCCAAGTTATGGAACATTCCAGGTTCCCTTTATGCTGTATTTCCTAATGATAACTTCGTTAAGTTAAATTGAGGAAAACGTCTATGAACAAAAATAGTATGTTGGAATTAAGGGCAATTTAGAGAACTGTGTAGCTCTGCTGGTCAGGCTCTGTGCCTCTGATCAGAAGATAGTTGGTTCAAATCATGTGTGTGGCATGTTAATTTCACCATTGGCAGAGGTGGAAAGTTCAGATTCAGAAAGTACAAAAGGTTTTGTTCCAATCAACCATTTGAGTATAAATCATCACATATCACAGAATACCAAACTGGTTGGTTGAAACCAAACCTTCATCTGGATTTATACTTTCTGGAGCTGAACTTTGGATTTGTGCTTTCTGAATCTGGAACTTTCCACCTCTGACTATTTGGTTCTTGAGCAAGGTCCTAGAGACCAGCTACCTATTTTCTCACTTGTTTGTCACTTTTGAGAAAAGCATCTGTTTGAAAACTCAGATGGTGATTCTCGCACATTGTTTATGTTCACCTTAGAAGAAAAAACCCCAAGTAGATCGTCTCTTGGACCAAAAGGAGCCTACAATGAAGGCTGAGGAGAACGAATACAACCAAGACAATCTGACAGAAAATAACAACCCCTGGGCCCAAGAGGAAGGCAAGGGGGAGCATATATCCATGGCGGAATCGAGTTCCGTGTGAAGCAGCCTGCCTGCTGCCTGCTGTTTACCCCGAAGCTGCAGAGATGCCTCCCTTTAAATATCATGTAACAAAGACGAAAGACCATGGGCCCTAATTTAATGATCTGAAGCCCACAGCTCAAGTTCATTTTGGGGCCCGACCCACTTTTACTACTTTAACGGTAGAAAGATAGTCACAGCGCCAGGTGCACGGTCCAAAAGGGTTGTTCTTACTTACGCAATCAGTCATGTTTGGGTCGTAACATGCTATAAACCAGTCTGAGTGTCATTTCGCATTTCTTTTAAAAGCCAGGGTGCTTGCACCTTAACCAATTGCTGATGTGATGGAAGATTGGCCAGGTAGTAGTAAAGAATGCTGCTCTGCCATTTTGTGGCAAATGTAAAAAATGGCTGGATTACTTTCTTCTTATCAAGCGTCATATTGTGTAATAATAATATCTAATAATATTATTTATACGATAATATTTATCAGGGGCGGTTCTAGGATTAGGCCCATTGGGGGCGGCAGTTTTTAGAACCACTTATGATATTTATTGCATGATTGATAGAATTTGCCTTTTTCACATAGTCTGATCCTATGTACTGCTTAGCGCAGTGAAGCCCATTCCAGTCCTGGGGGGCTCCCAAGTCTTTGTTCCCTCCCAGCTCCCAGTAGGGTGTACATAGCAGTACATAGTAAAATATTGCGAACATATTCAAGTAAAAAGCAGATGATTTTCAGATCTAACTGATGACCATGTTGTGGGCCGTTTCGTAAAAATGTCAGCAAACAACTGGATGGTTTTAGTTAACTGGTCCGAACTGGTATTAGCATTTCCGTTTCTGATTCAACGGTGTTTTATTCTGTTGCCATGTAACCTTAGGTCAGCAAAGACGTATTTGCAAAACCTAGCTATGCTGGTCTGGTGACACAGGTATGACGCTCATACGCAATAGCTACGGCATGCAGAGACGCAGTAGCTACGGCATGTAGCATTGCTTCCTAGCCAGTGCGATTCAGCCCAGCCACAACAATGGCAGCAATATATTTTACATGCATTTACTGCTATTACATGTGTCAGTCTTGGTCTTCAAGGAGCAGAAGAAGCAATATTTATAATGCCATAACATGCACTGTCCACACGGGGGTGCTATATTCCACATTGAAACCTCATATTAAGGCATTACCAACAATGCTTAGGAGATGTAGGAGATTTTCTGTAAATGTCGGCATAATCATAGTCACAGTCAATCATGGTTGGTTTTTAGCTTTTCATTGTATATAGTGTAGGTGCATTTGTTGATGTTTTTTGTTGTTCTCAACATCTCAAAATGTTCAGACATTTTGACATGCATATTTAGACCAATACAAATTTTCATCATTGCTCAGTCCTGTGAAATGTACTTCTCTTGCGTAATGTTTGTGTGACTTTAATTTCGTTCTTGTGACAAATGCATTACTGATGTGTGCTGCTTTTCACTGTAATATTAAATATTGCAATGATACCAATAAACTATTCTGCTTATGTTAAACTAGAGAAATATCTGTCATACAATGTGCAAAAGCAAGAATGAGCAGTATTGCACAGTAATTATAGGTGTGTAACCTATAAATCTGCAAGGTTAGAATAATCACAATGGATTGGACACCTTAATTATAATGAGGCAGACATGTCAACCTAAATGCACAGTGCAGTTATAATTTATTTGTCATTGATATGGCGCATATGTACATGGGTGGACATGCATATACCATATTTGTGAGGCAGTAGACCTCACAGACTCCAGACATCCCCCCCCCCCCCACCAAGTAGGCAGGGGAGCCCTGTCCTGTGTTTGCCCAGGGATTACACCTCATTTTGGCCACCTGTAAAAGAGGGGTGGGCTAGGCAGATAATCCCCCCCCCATGTTTGCAGTGGGCAAGGCGGAGAATAATAGGCCAGTTTGGCATGCCGAGTTGGGGGGGGGGGGGCATTAAGGGCCCCTTGCTCGCAGGGGTTTTCTCATTATCCCCGGATTAACAGGGGAATGGACCTTTGAATTTACATGAAAACCTGCGTGATTAGCATGGGGGAGACTTCTTTCATCTCTTCTTAAACAGCACAGTCTCCCCCGGGCCTAATCCCCTATTCGGTATGGGCAGAGGACATAGATGCCCCTAGATTCTGTGGGACCACATGCCTTATCCCCTTGCTGAAACTGTACATCAGTAGTCTTGACCAACTGACGTGGCGGCGTTCTGTCATGACAAGCGCAGCAGTCTGGCCCTCGACAGAGATAGTTTTTCAGTTTGTGTTGTAGTTGAATGTCACTTGACAAGATATAAGTTTGGTTGCGAGGTTAATAGTCTTCGCAAATACTTTGACAGGCAAGGATTTATAGGAGTAGACTGACATGACCAGGTACGTCAAAAATCCAAATTTCTTTAAGGGTATACCTGTATTCGAGAGTTTCTTTCTCCTGAGCATATTTCATAATTTGTACTACTGTTCCATCTGCTGTCACCATCGTCGTGGTAACAGAACCACACTGCAACACTGATCAGAAGTAAAAACTGATGAGATGGTCTCTGCATCAAGTTTTATCTCAACATCACAAGAAAGATTTAACAGGATTAATTACCTCTCACTAACAAAGAACAGTCAGAGCTGTTAAGCTCTGATAGCTTGAGAAGATTTACCAGTTCAATGTCTGATATGCAAATCCTTTAATGGTGAATATTTGCAAGATCTTAAGAAGATAAGAACCTCACTAAATGGATAACAAAGAGAAATTCGACCACTTGGAATTATTTATATGGGTCCCGTAACAGAATTCCCTACCCAACAGTCCCCCCAAGAGGAAAAAAAAACAGAAACTCAAGCTTCTTATGTTAAATTCTTTTGGATGGAGAATAAAAACAAACTGAGAAAAGAAGTGACACTGAGATTAAAGGACGGAGATAGAAAAGCATCACAGAGAAGGTTAATCTTCTCAAAGCAACTTTGAACCTAACCAGCCCTGTATGGTAAAAGGCCAAGAAACATCCATGACAGAAAAAGATAGAAATTATATTTCAGTTACTAAAATATCTATATCCAGTCATACCTTAGGTGGTGCTACCGTCCTGTGACGTTTTTGTCTCAAGTCTCGAATTTACGTGCAAAAATGATCGACTGTTGGCAATAAGTGGGTAAGTCTGGGCATATCAGTGTTATTAACCCAAATTTTTGTGTTTATGTGATATTTATAGATTATGTTATCGATTATGCAAAAATGACAAGTTCTAAATAATGCTTATTGTATTTTGGCCATTTCCACCTCAAAACCAAATTTATCGCAAGAAATCGGATGTTTCTTTAAGTGATATCGTAGAATAGTTAACATTTTACAGTTTTATAGGCTCGGGATAGCCATAGAAAAGTAATTGGTGCGTGCATGAAGTTTCCGCGTAAATTAATGTTATTTTTTATTGATTTGGTAATTTCTGAATTCAAAACCTCACCAGGAACATCGCGGACTTCTTTCGGTTAGAAAGTAAACAGGTTAAATAGGCAGCCCTCTTCCCCATTAATATGACTAAAACAGGTTTTACATTTTTTCAGCAATGATTAAAATAACCCCAACATGACAATCTGCATAGAATGAAGAATTTTATTTAAGAAAATATTTTTCCCACATGTCAAGCGACACCTGTTTATAATTTACAATGGTCACTAAAATAGACTATATGTACAAATATTTACACGAACCTGAACGTGGTCGTTCAGAATCTTTGGTTTAAAACCAGACACCGTAAAGGATTCGCGTAACTTTACATTGCCAAATCCGCATAATGTAGCACAGGAAACGGCGCGATTTCTCAACTCTTCAGGTCGTTGCTGCTGTGTGTCAGGAGATGATGCGCAGAGTAACACATGGGGAAATACTGCCCGTTTCTAGAGGCCCACTCTGCCCACCATCTGTCCGAGCTCCATTGCTGGCTTTTGCTGCCGTCACATGACTTTCTCCCAATGTCCGAAGTTGCCGTTTCGGCAAGAGACCATATTTTTGCTTTATGGATGTCACCACTTTCTTTACATTCCAACTTTGAAGTTTCACAGTCCTTATTTTCTCTCGTCTCGGGAACCTCCTTGCCTCCCTCCTCGATTTTCGGTATAAAAATCCCATCGATCGACTTGGACGCCACATCGGATCCCGCTCCCCCAACATCGCCCTTTTCATCTGTGGTCTGTGGGTCAATTTCATCCTCACCATCCGAGCTCTGCTCCTTAGGCAGGGAACCTTCTCCTTCACTCTCCTCCCCTTCTTCCTCTTCTTCATCGGACTTTCCTTTGGACGCCCAGCTGACCCTGTTCTCCTTCTTCAGGCGTCTCCTGGCGTTGGCGAACCAGGTGGACACCTGAGTCAGGCTCATCTTTGTTACGATTGCCAGCATGATCTTCTCGCCCTTGGTAGGATAGGGGTTCTTCAGGTGCTCGTTCAGCCAGGCTTTCAGCGCACTGGTGCTCTCACGGGTCGCCACCTTGCCCACCCTATTGGGATCCTCAGCAGCCACCGGGCGGTATGGGGAGTAGAAGGACCCGCTTCGGCCGAGCAGAGCTTGATGATACGAAGAGGCAGCTTTAACGTCATAAGAATTGTTCTGCAACAAACAAATTATGCAATTTAATTGACCTTCGCAGTACATATTTAAAGAAAAATAGCATCACCGATTGAAAGTTAACATTCCATGCATATAGAACCCTCAGAAAATGTTAAAATACTGGCTATCTGTAAATTGATATTCTGTTGTAATAAAAATAAGGAGCCGTCATAATCGCGTTATTTAGTGGATCACTGTCCTTGTCCGGTTCATTTTAAGCGTGAAAGATAAATTTATGGAAATACGCTGCAAACTTACCAGATGTCCTATATGTCTGGAGTGAGGGAAGGGGATGAAATTGTAGCCCTGCAGTCCCGGGTAGGTTAATGGGACCCCAGCTACAGCTGCCACGTGAGGAGGCGGCTGTACCCCCGGTGGGCATCCTAAGACTGATATCTGATATCCAGGAGGCAGGCTTACGTTTCTCCCATGGAAGAAATCTCCAAATCCAGTTTGCGACGCAGGCATCTTCTTCTTTCAGCATTCACAGCTCTAACGACACAAGCGCAGTTTCGAGCTGTTCATATACTCTGCATGAGTTATGGGCGGTGCTACGCCCGTGATTGACAGTCATTCTCATAGTCGCCATCTCTCGTCCAAAATCCCTTCAAAGGCGAACTCCACTCTTCCTTTTGACGGTTTCTTAAAAGCTCTACATACATGGTAATCATCTCAGACCTATATGTATTGTAATGAAACTGATTACAAAAAAAGTTTCATTAATTTTTTTTTCCCGAAATAGGCTTTTTGTTTGCCACTTTTTAAAATTTGTGAAACCAAAATTCTGTTCGTCACGAAAAATATTTTATTTAAATTAGTAAACATTATTAGTAAACAAAATTAGACGTGAATTAGTTTTGCTTCATAATGTTTGCTAACTTCGTTACGTGGAGCAGTTTCATGTATACCACCGGTCTTATTCTTATATTAAATGTTTTGTTTACATTGTAATCATTCATTCCCCTACAACAAATGGATGAAGATGCCCTTTAGTCAGAGGAAAGACATTTTATTAAATGTCTGAATTACTTTTGAAACTACTATGAAGGAAAATGGTGAGTTATAATTTGTCGGGTTCTAACATTCTAGAAGAAATATTCTGAATGTATCAACCATCGAAATCTTTATCACATGTTACAGGTGAAGTAAAGTTTTGCTTTTATAAAAACAAAAGATTGTAGTGTTAAAAGATCAAAATGCAATTAGCAACAGAGATGACTGGTAATCAGAATTAGATTAACACACCAAAAAATCACTACTGAAAGTCAATTGAATTAACTAGGTTATTTACAATTATTTCAGCCTTTTATAAAGGCTAGTCTACTATAATTCAATGGGTCCTTAGGTAACAGTTTTATCCTATGCATTAAAATAAGGTTAATATCTGTTTTAAAGAATATAAAGACTTTAAAATTTATTTAAATTCGAAACTCCAACAACAGCTAAGATATTTTACTTTATAGTAATTTTTAGAAAAAAAATGGTTCTTTTATTTTTCATTTGATAAGTGTTATAATATAAGAAATAGTTCAACTGTTTTATTTAATGAAAGAAATGTCAGATGCTGTATACTTTTAATCGAAGGACAACGTTACGATTGCTCTAATTAAAGACATTTAAGAGAAACAGGTGTTGACTAATGTATATGATAATTACAAGATAACTGATGCTAATGACGGGGAGGTGGCGAATTGTTAAAGACAGCAAAATAAGATTAGTTTTTCTTCTATACATACGAATGCCTTTTTCCACCCCCTTGAAAATGACAATTATTCTGAGTGAATAATGGAGTTTTTTCAACGATTTAACATGTGCCGGGAATCCTAGAGAAAATTGCAGATTTTGCCGTTTTAGACTACATTAAAACTCGACAAAGAAATGGTGTTTCACAGAGCACCTCAGTAAGGTCAAATAGTCTGACTGGCGTTATACATGTTTGTAGAGCAAAAGTACTATAACCTTGGTTAGGCACTTTATTAAGGATGTGAAATTTTTAATTTTAACAGTTGTTTAAAAAAGTATATCAACTTTTTGCGGGGATGTTATAGATGTGGAAATAAGGAAAACGTTGTGGAATTTTAAAGTTGCATGTGTAATACCTTAAAGCGACACATAGGCATCAGATTTAAGGCTCCGGTCTAGTAATAGTCACTATTTCAACAACTTGAAGTGATTGTCTACATGTATTTCTAAAATAAAAGCATGCTGTCTGCATCAGCGCTCTTTTCTGTCCTCGGTGGCATTTTAATCTTTACAAATCGAATAAGGATTTCGCAGAAAGAGAGTGCTGGGGAAAGAACGACTGGGTCTAAGGACAATGCGAGTTAGGTTTTATCTAGGCTGCATTTTAGGTAGCTCAATGCTGTCATCCAAATATGAAATATGTGAGAAAAAATTAAATTACCAGGGGAGTGTGACCGCTTGTGTTGAATGTTCGGCGGAAATCATGTAGCCCTACACGTAAGAGCCCTGGAGAGGCATGAATTATCTTTAATTAGCAAAATACGTCTTAACACGAACTTTGCTCAGCATAAATATTTGTGCTAAATGAAAGTGAAGTGCAGGGATCACCAACCTTTTGAAACTGAGAGCTACTTCATGGGTACTGAGCCATAGGAAGGGCTACCAGTTTGAAACGCCCTCAACTTATCTAAATTTAATGTAAAATAAACATCGTTTAAATGCTTTGTTTTAGATATTGTCATTTTTAAATCTATATAAATGCAAATGTGATTAAAGAAGAATAGCAAGAGGATAAAGTTAAATTTTAGACGCTGCTCACTGGTGAGTTGTGCTATTTTTAGAACAGGTCCGCGGGGGCATCCTGGTGCTCGCGGGCACCATGCTGGTAATCCCTGGTGTAGAATCTACGACAAAATCCCAAATACTCCTCCGATCGCTGGATTTTAGTCACATCGGCTAAATAGATTAAGTTTGGTTTCTTTAAAGTTTTTTATATTAGAAGTTCGAGACTTTTCGGTTTCATTCCACATTAACCATAATTAAACATAATCAAATTCAATAGAAGAAGCCACTGAGTAACTGGACATCTCTGAGTAAGTTGCATACCTTAATGTTAACTGTTTTGCTTCAGAACTCCAAATTTGACGTTTGACCTGTTAATTAGCACTAAACATCTGCAACGGGAGCAGTATAGTTTGTAAACACAGAATTAAAATAACATCAAGCGTCCAATCTAGCACCCTATCAGGGCACCGTGGAAAGACCGTATATGTGAGTATATGTGAATAATATGTAAATATCACAGCACATGGTCTGCGTGCGACAAGGTTGGCGGGGGTGCGGAATCCCCTGATCTAAAGCAAATTTGTTCAGCCTGCACAAAAGGGTGACCCTGATGCCCAGGGCAGAGGTATTACTCTGATTGTATGTTTTGGGAGGCAAACAGCCCAAGGCTACGGCTATTGTCCAGAGCAGCAAACCAACTTTCTTTCTTGCGCTACAATGCAGGTGGTGGCTACATTCTGACAAGCTGAGCCGGTACTGTTTACTCTTCAGATTCAGATCCTTCATTATACAGAAAAAAATCTTCCAAGCCATACAGAGAACACAGGATGTGATGTGATGCCTCCCAGAATCACCTTCCACATCCAGGCAGGTAATAGCAGTTGCCTGACCCTTCATACTTGCATAATCATAATTGGATAATGGATGCTCAAAGATCAAAGGCATGTTACAATTGCAATCAATCAAATAGCCAGTCATTTAACTGAATATTTGTTACTTATACTGGAATCTGTTTACATCTGTATACTGTCTATAACTGTTTAAATCTATGCTCAGCCACTTTAAGCAGGGACAGTTTTTCTATTCACAGATTTCCTGGTGTTATGTAATGTGCCTGCTCTTTTTAGTCTACTGCAGAATGCTTATGTTAGGTAGGCAGGTAGTAGACTTCCCTCTATCTCCCATCCCGTTAAATTATTGATGTCCATAAGTGAATCTTCTTTTGCACTATATGAAATTGTCTTTAGCACTGAAATGGTTTTCCTGTCATGATTGTTTCATCATGGTTTCACGGGGATCGCAATTTTCGTCTCACTGCGTACTGCGCGTAGCTGGGATGACAATAATGCTCACTTGAATCGATTTCTTAGATTCAATATTAGTTTATCTACCAGAACGCTATTCCTCATTCATATTAATTTTTTCAATACTCTGGTGCGATAAATGAGTTTGGTGATGCTCTAATACTTGATACTTTGTTGTGCGGCGTTTTCTTTGTAGGAGCAGGCCGAGATTAGAGCAGAAAGCCTGCTGCCCATTTAATGACAATAATGACAATTGCCTGAGGGGAGACATCACTTACAGGCTATCACCTGCAATCGCACTGACAAAAGGCTCGAGTACTATACCGTGTTCATTTGTATAGCAATCCCCCATTGCCTCATTGTTTTGCTTTGGCGTAGGTGTGAAAAGGTTATCAGAGAAAAATGTTATCTTTTTTTGTTAGTTTTTACTCTAAATGGGTAAAGTATTAGGAAATACATCATCAGGCCAGGAACAGCATTTGCATTTTAATTAGTTTCTGAAAAAACTTGGCATAAAACTCCAATCATTGCTATAAAGGGATAGCAAATGTAAAGGGTTTCACTCTGTCTGGACACTGGTATGCTTGAATGAACATTTTTTGCCTTCTCTCTGAGTAATGAGGGTACTGGATATTTAACTGAGTTGGGAAAAACCTATAAGCTTTCAGGCCTAGATCCCTCAGACTTTAGGGGAACCCATTTCCATCTGGATCATCAAAACCAAATGTGGAGAGTGGAGATAAGCTATGGGGTCAGAACTGGATGTCATGGAATTAGTGTTGGGTTAAAACCAAAACACCCTTTAAGACATTAGCAAACCACCAGAGGGCTAGAAACTGAGAAGCGGATGTAAAGGTGACGGCATCACATCTGGTACCTGTGACACTGACAGAAATAAAATGAAAAACATTACGTCCCTTAAGAGTACTTAGATAAAAAATAGGCCATGGGCCTGTCAATCAATATTTGGTTCTAAAGCATGTCAATCAATATTTGGTTCTATTGGGATTTATCAGTGGTATAAACACAAATGAAATCATGTCAATAAGGGTGTGCTATCAGGGATTCCCATCTTCTCCTTGCCTGGACTCCCCCCCCCCCCCATTCTTGTCACTGCCGTTATCAGATCCACTCCATCACTGGCAGAGGAGCGACACTGAAGTCGCTTGCAAATTTGAGCATGTCTTTGTTAATGGCCCCATGATGGCCCAGCCTCCTATCCCTCCTGGGTCCGTCCTGATTGACGACCCACTGCCGAGTGAGTGACAGGCCGCGTTCATTAGGCCGTGACGGACAGTGTGACAGCTGGGGCGGCCGCAGGATCCACGGGCCACCCGGGGCAGCCACTGCTTGGGGAGAGGGGGGAGGTGGCCATTGGTAGGGGGTACCATTCTGGGTACCTCGTTAGCCCTGACCGATTCGACATGGTGGGGGAGGGACGGGTGGTATGGTGTGTACGTACTAATGGGGAAAGCAGAACTCCCAGCTGGCCACCCCCAAACCATATCCCACCCGCTGGCTGATTGCTCTACTCCAGCTTCGTAAACTACACATCCTGCTCAGGAAGGGTGCCTGCACTGCGCACATCCACGCAGGACAGTATTGCCTCAGTAGCCCAATCTTCAGACTCTTCCTGTGCATTGCTGGGTGTTCGTGGCCATATGATGGACTCTTTCACCAACACCGAATTCAAGATTTCAAGATCTCACCATATAGGATACATGTGTACAAACATTTGTTTACCATGTGCCACATGGCTACAATGAAACGTGCTTTCTCTAAGGCCAGTGTGCAACTTCTGATGAGGTAAAGATAAGGGATAGTACCTTCACTGAATTTATAAAACCAAACAAGAGAATCAGTTACGTCTCAGTTAAGCAGTACATACATTCAGCATCCATTTTATTATGGGCCCCCAGGTAGTACCAGGGAGGACCCCCCCTTTGTCTCCAGAGCCACTTCAAGGGTTGAAGAGCTGTGTGTTCAGAGGTGCCTTTCTGCACACCACTGAGCTGTTATTTTTGTACCTGTCGCCTTCCTGTTAGCTCTAACGAACCTGGCCTCTCCTCTGACCTCTCTCATTAACGGGGTGTTTTCGGCAACAAAGCTGCCACTGGATGGTTTTTATTGCACCATTCTCTGTGAACTCTGGGCACCGTAGTCCGCGGACATCCCAGGAGGCTGGCTTTTTTGATAGGCTGGAACCAGCACATCTGGCAGAACAGTCGTACCACATTTCAAGTCACTTGGATCACACATCTTAACCTTCCTACTGCTCAGCTGCACAGTAAGTGAACCTCTTGATCCTGCCTGCATGTTGTATGTATTCAGGTGCTATTTAGACGAGCAGGTGTACCTAATAAACGTGGCCACTGAAACACAGCAATAAAAACTTCCATCTGCTAACCCTGCTCAGGGTTGCAGGCAAATAATGAAAATGGCAATGACCCCAACCAAACATTTTCTATAGCTGATGATCATTTCTGCAAAACCTGTTTATATTTTGCAGGGTCTTGTGTGCTTGTTTCAGTAGTACTATGGAAGATGGTCTTCAGATAACTTGAGATACGCGGCAATATTTTTCTGAGAACACTGGATTCCTCCATGGTAAGCTCCGTAAACACCACTACTGTGTTTATCTTGGTAGATTCATGAACAGAGATGCTGTCAAGTACAAAAGTTGCTTGCGGATCCGTTAATAAAGTATGTGCCTGACTTCCGTAACTATTTCCATTATTATAAGCTTCAACAATTCCGATCAGCCAATATTGTACATGACAATACCGTTTTAGAAACAGCAGGTAACCAACATTTTATATGGCTGTGCAGGTCAAATCCACACCTTATTTGACTATAACACCTGACTCCAATTACCCTCTTTTCAAGAGGTCATTATCCAATAGGGTTCACATACTTTTTCCATCAAACGATTGTTTAAACCATCTGTTCAGTAAGAAATATGTAAAGTATCTCGTGTTTAACTTGTCAAGTGATGTTCTTATGATTCAGACAAAGATCAAATTTTAGGATCCATTCATGAAGTAATCTGGATCATTTCAAAGGAATCACAGACTTTTTCGTACAACTGTATGCAAAGAAGTTGAGCAAGAAGACAAAGAGATTCAAGGAAATTTACATTCAACGATTTTATGAGGCTGTTGCTTGTTTTGTTAGTATGGCCTGACAGCGAATAACTAATGTACTTGTAAGGTATCTGTGACGTGACATCTACATTTCAAGCCATTTGTAAAACAATGCCTACAAGGAAGCCAGAGGCATTTGGTGCTGTGTCTCTGCACAATACCAAACAAGGCTGGTGGGAGGCTCTGCTTTCATGGAAATGAGCAGCCAAACCAACAATGTAGGCCCTAATCTCTTCAGAGAGAAGAATCAGTCACACAGCAGTTTGTGCTTCTCAATGCCTTTCATTATAACCAGCTTCCCCATTGAACCCCACCAACGTCTCCGCCCCCCCAACACCCGCCTAATGTGTTGCCACAGGCTCCCCCCATAGTGGGACCAGATAGAAGGGGATCCAGTACAACAGAAGGGTAGAAGTAAGTAGGGCAGGGGGGGGCTAGGCCTCAAAGCACTGGATTAGAGTTAATGTGCCTCCCTAGGTTTATAATCTCTTCAGAGGGGGCTTTGTTTGAGAGCTTGAGGGCGGTAAAATAAGTATCTATTACAGCCACTCCCCTCTTATCCCTTCCAGTCTCCCTTGAAATAAAGCACAAAACACTTGCCGCTGCTTCCCCCTTCTTCTGATATCTAAAACTGAAAACAAGTGATGCCCCTTTGCAGATAATCTGGAATTAGGGCCTAAAGCCATATGGACGGTCAGCGGCTTCCATATTTGCTCCTTCTGTATCCCTCAAAGTGAAACAGTCTGTGTGGATCAAAGGCAGTTTGAAAAGAAATGAGATTATTGCTGCGAAAAGAAGTAGACTTGCCCCCCCTTGCTCACTTTTTGGTGTGTGTTGGGTTGGGGGGGGGGGGTGTTTAAAACCAGGCAATCTGATAAAGTCTAATCTTGTTAGATCACCCTTGGGCGTAAAAAAGTCCAATTTCATTAATTAAAAGTCCCCACAACTCAGTGCTGGAGCAGCTTCCAGAGCTGGGGGAGATGTATCCAGGCTTGTCCTTCTGCGGTGCTTATCTTCTCCCAGCACATTAGTATGCCTGAAACGTCTTTTGTGAGTAAAGACCAACAGCAGCTTGCACAAACAGCATTTATCTGCTTTACTCATGCGCCTCATCCCACCATATTACTGTTACTTTTGGGAAAGATAACTTCGAAGTTATGTCTTTTTTTTGTCAATCACCAGACTGATTTAGTACTCCGGTCCATGTCCAATTCAAAAATATTAAATATAAAATATTCTGAAAAGAATCCATGAAGGTCCAAGGTTGTTTTTTTTCTGAAAACAGTTAATTAAAAAAAATCAGGCTAAATCAGAGGCACATTTAGGCGAGATTACATTTGTCTTGTCTGTAATGTAGAAGTTACCATGGATCAAAAGTGATAACAGTGAGTAATGCTTTTGTAAAAAAAAAATATGACAGAATCAAAACTAAAAGTTTAACAAGATATTTTTAAACCAGTAAACTGTACAAAAGACATTCAACTATGTAACACGTTACATAAAACCAGACATGCTAACAAAAAAAACTGCAAGTGAAACATGGGTATGACCGTAGTCTCCTGAATGTTTAGCCTCCTTCAGCACGCAAAAAGTTTGCTCCTGTAATACGACAGTGTGACCCACAAGTACATCACATACTGCAGACAGACAGGTTATTTGTTTTTGACATATAATAAAGAATGAAAACAAAATCAGTCAAAAAAGCTAATTTACACATACCATAGCCAAAAAATACTCATCAAATCATTTCTGTGAATAACTCACTCTTTCCAAAAAAGACGGGAAATGCAACAGACACTGAGAGGATCCTGAGGATTGACTTCATACTTTGATGAAAGAAGCACTGAAGCGGCAGAGCTGTAGCTAGCGTCCTCCACCTGACGCAAACTAGGTAAAGCCATTTCAAAGTGCTTAGCAGCAAGAAGTTTGGTACCGGCTGCGCTTGAGAATAGAAGCACATGCGGAAGGCAGAACACAAGAGGCGGCAAAACGCTCAGACATCTTTCCATTAAAGAAAAATTTTAACAGCTAATGCATTTCCCAGCTTACCTGAATTAAATTAAATTAAAGATTAATAAAAACTGAATCAAATACCTCAGTTATAAACAACCGAAACAGTTGTCAGCATTTTCACAGATTTACTTATTAATGCGCAAACCTGCTGTGAATTTTTGCATGAAATTCATGTATTCATTTATAGAATTCATATACTGCATTTGTAATTACAAAAGTGTTTAGTGTATTAAGGAATCATTAAATACTGCTGAAGGCCGTGCTGCTGGGAAACAGGCACCGCAGCTCCCCACCATCAGCCTATAAAGGGCCAAATTCATGTGAGTCCTTCCCTTCCCCGCGCGTCCATACTCTCTTTCATGAGTACTTGCATCCATGGGCCCTAGCGGGAGAACTTCCTTGGCCGAAATGGCGGTAGTACTAGCTGATGGGGAGACGACCTCTCCTCGACCACTGTGGGGAGGTCCTCCGCCGAACCCCACTTCTTTTTGTTGTGGAAGAGCGTCACCAGGCGCCGGGTCTTACGTTCTCCCGATTGGGCCGCCTGGAGTTCTGGGGAAGGCAGACACCAGCATCAGCAAAGCACAGGTCATGTGACTGGATTTATTTGTCACATGCCTGGGATTTATATCTGTTCAGAAGAGAGATGCTGATCACATATAGAACACAAGTAAGGCAAAACTTTCACCACAATATAGTGTGGTGAAAATTCAAACAAGTGTTGCCGTTATGAATCATTTGGTTTACAATATAAAAAGGAAAATCAATCAGAAGGAATCAGTATTTCTGTATTAAAGCAGAGGGCAAAGTCGTGAATTTCAACTTTTCTTTAAAAGGTACTTAAATGTTGGCTAGCCTGGGCTGCACAAATTTGTAAAGATGTGAACTCACAAGAGACACCAAACACACATACAAGTTTCTGATCTGCTGGGTTTTATGTTTTTACTGCCCCAGAGGTAAAAATTACCCTAATGGGCAAATTTAAAAGCAGTTACCCACAAGCTGCCAAAGGGTTGAGCTGGTGATGTCGGAAACTGAAATATTTTAAGTACTAAAACTGATTCTTGATTTTGTGTGTCATTCTGAAACATGATGGACCAATAATGACAGATCTTAAATGTACGTTCATACATGAAAAAAAAGGTCTATCATGCATCTAATTGCCACAAACATTCAGAAAAAGATTTTTACTGTTTACAGCATACACTCCAGGAGTAAAATTTAAATAGAGGAGTAAAATTTAATATTCAATACAACAATAAGCAAAGATTAATGCAGGACAAATGGCTTAAATGTTTGTACCTGAAAAGATTACTTTCACGTTTACAAGTAGAAAACATTCATCAGCAGGACAACTTTCCTCCAGCAATGTTTAAACATTGTGCCTACGTGACACCTGAGCCACTGCTGTTAATTCAAAAACCCATCATTGCCAAAACCAAAAGCCAGCCATTAATTTGAAATCGCCGTATGAGTTACTTTTAAATAGTGTTCTACATCTGGGATTTTCGATAGCGTTGGTCAAAATTAAGGATTATACTGGTGCATTTATTTACTTCTGTGATTTGCTGTACTGGCACTACGTGTGCAAAATTGTCCAGTGATTCAAGAATCCAACTGTCAGTACCTGCTCAGATAAGTCCAGCTAAGCTTATAGCTTGACAACTCCATTTAATCAGACTACTGTCCTTGTCCCAGGGTACATACATGGGAGGGGAATCGATTTACTGGCCACAGTATGTCCGACTCCATTACAATAGGTGGCGATAAGGCTCCTTTCAGCTTGCTAGTATTGTTAGTGTCATGGTGTAAATGCACGTTAGTTAATAAACAAGACCCTACTGCAGTGCATATGTAAAGGCAAGACAGCAGAGACTGAGAAAACTAACCGGGTTCATTGTCCTCTTCCCCGGGCTCCCTTGGGTTAAGGTAGTGATAGGCAAGGTGTCCACTGTAGTCCCGCAGATTCTCCTTCGCACCTGTAAAGGACAAAGGATGATGCTCCAACAATACCCTGTATCATCAGGCCTCACTTGACCTGCTCTTCATTTTCTATGCGTCCTTGTTACACGGGCTTATTGCAGGGTTTTTCAACCCAGTCCTTGCGGACCCTCACCCAGTCCACATTTTTTTTTCTCACTCTCAGCTCTCAGCCAATCAGGAACGCCAGATACTTGGTATAGGTGTACCGGAAGCTGGGTGGGAGCAAAAATGTGGACTGGCTGAGAGTCCCTGATGACCGGGTCGAGAAACACTTATTGGGCGGCTGAGCAGAGATGAGCTCTGAGAGGCTGTCACAACATTTTTTATCCTGTGTGTTGTGTCTGTGTGTGCTTAAGTATGGCTATATTTGTGGGGATTCAAAATTTTACGTAATTAACGATCACTAACCCAACACCAACAAAACTCCAAAAAAACGATAACAAAGGGAAAGCTTGGACACTGTCTTACAGTCTAAAAATAACTTCATCATCATTCAGATTTTGATATTTTGCCAATAAGTAGCTTTCATTTCCCTCAAGGACATTTCAAAAGAGGAATGCAAAATAAATTTGTAGTCACATTTCAAATTATTTAAAATATATGACTGTGAAAATCTGCAAGCAGTTCATCCCAACCCAAGCCTCCCGGTGTTGCCCATTACCGTAGCTCGTGACGAGTAAGTCCATGATGTGATGATGACCGTGTAAGGCAGCTATGTGCAGGGGGGTGTACCCCTGCAATATCGACGGAAACAAAATGTGCTTTCACTATACCCGCAAGACAACTGCTAAATCAGCATCACACAACATGGGAGCTAATGGTAAACAAACAACATTCAGATAATCAGGATTAATAGCCACCTTTAAATGTAATTCATACACTTCCATAAGGACACTGAGATACTGAGCAGCTGTCAAAAGCAGAACAGCCTGTAGATCACTGGTACTCAACTGACAGGTCACAAACATTTCATTGAGTTGTAGTGCGTGTGATTAAAAAAAATATTTTTAACATTTTTTCGAAAGTGTAACTTTTATTTTTTAACGGCGCCTGAAGGTATTATGCTACTGTTATTGCACTATTTTTTGGGAAACAAATTTGGTTCAAAATCGTAAAAAAATTGGATCGCGAGGCTAAAGCAGTTGAGAGCCACTTGTCTAGAGATCTGTTATTGTATGATAGGGATCAGATGCAGAAGGGAGACATAGGGAGTCCACACCGTGTGGCACCGTGGAATACAGTCCCTAAAACAGAGGCAGAGATGTGCAAGGCCTTGTGTACTCACACCCTGGTAGACCCAAAGAGCCCATCAGAACGGCAGCAGGAAAAAAAATATGAGCGGGAGAGTATAAGACAGACAAGAGCACCAGGTGAATAAGGTTACAAAAACAAGACACTGACAAATTGACTGGTATTCTTTGAAGAAATTACTTTAAAGCATGAGAGAGAAATTGTGCTTAATATGAATATTGTTACAGGGAAGCAGTTGGCATATTCACACACTGTTTATGTTGCCAGTGTCTTCGTTTAGAGCAACATCCTACAGTTGTGCATCTTCTGAAAGTTATCACAGGGCTGCTATTAAGCAATTACTTCCACTATTCATGTAAAATGCAGAAAGATCGCCTTTGTGCACGGCACACAGCAATATCGAGGGTACTCACATGCTATGGAATCCGAAGAGCAAGTGAGGAGAAGAAAACAAATTTGAATTAGTTGACTGTTGAATGTTATCTGAACATCTCGTTATCTACAGCTCAGCACTGAAATGGTTTGCTGGCTCAGATATCAATCAAGAAAAAAAACACATACATCTGTGTTGATTGGATGACTGGACTGAATGGCCAACCCACATGGATACTCACAGCCTTGGTGTTGACGTCGGCCCCGGAATTAGCCATCATGGCCGCCATCTCCTTCATTCCGTGCTTAGCTGCCCAGTGTAGCGCGGTCTGTGGATGATGGGGACAATGGAAAAGATTCAGCAACTGGGCTATACACACACACGCACACACACACACACACACCTGGCCAGCATAATGGCTCTGAAGCAAAAGAGCCCTCAAAGACAATCATAAGGAGGAATCTGCGATGCTCATCACACACAGAAAGAGATCCTGACTTCAGGGGCTTCAGATTTAGCCCCCGCTCCCCACCTTGCCCCCACAGCAGAGCTCCCTGACAGAACTGGCCAGCTGTGCAGAGGTGGGAGGGCTAGGGGGGGAACGGGGACGGAGGGGGGATGGTTTCCTGCCATTTAATGGCAAGCTAATTACAAAACAACAAACCAGTGTGCCCACACTGGGAAGGGGCGGCGTGGGGGGGGGGGGCTGTCAGTAGGAGGAAGATTGATGATGTTGGTGTGACCTGCAGATGAGAGACCCCCCCATCCAGGCATAGCCTGCTGTCAGGGCCTGTCAGACGGCCCCGGGTCTCCGCAGGGTCCCGTCTGCCTCACATACAGGCAACCATGCGCATACACGCCACAAGCACATTCACATAGTTGCACAATCATATGGCTATAAACTGTACTTATCAGAGTTGGACATCTCAGGTCCAGAAAGTAAAAATCCAAACCAGGATTTTTTTAAACCAGCCAGTTGCATATAGAGAGTCAGTCACAGAGAACTCAACAGGTTGGTTGAAACAAAATCTTGCCTGGTACTTATATGTTCTAATTTGCACACTATTCAATACGGCTATGCTGCGTATTCACATTTTGTGTACTTTGTGTTGTTGATTTGTGCTACTGCTCTTGTGAACTTCTGCACAAAATTTTCACTCATCTGCAGTGTCGAGTGATGTGGCAAACAAAGTGATTTGATCTTAGACGGCCAAACAGACAAATGGTTAAGAGCAGTCAGATATACCTGCAAGCAACAGGCTGATGCTGGACAGTAATAAACATCTTCTGTGGTAAAATCTGTGACTTCTGTGGGTAATTGTCTACCTACGTGCTTTACCACACATGAACCATACGATTTAACCAAGAAAAGGCATAGATATGCTGCAATTTATTCCAATTTATTTATTTATTTTTCATTTTTTGAACTGATAGTATAAGATCGAAAGCATGGCTCTTTAGAATGGAAGGGGACGCATTTCTGAAATGACCCACAATTTGAAACTGTCAAACTTTACAAACTTTACTAACAAAATTTATTGTTAGTTATTTACATGGGAGTTTGATGCCAATAACGTCAGTGTGACTCTGCTGGTGTTCATCTCCAGGAGTCTTGCTAGGATCTTAGGGAATAGTTGTTAAAACTTCTGAGCAAACAAATGACTCTGATTATTCTGGGCTACAGCTCTGAATGCCCCAGTCTATAGTGACACTTCAGATCATTACCGTCGAGCAAATGCAATAACGATCACTCTCTGTGCGGCCGTCAGCCATGTGGAGAAAAAAGAGATTGCAAGACTAAAACTCAAAGATGATGCATGGCCCAGTGGGTTAAGGTGCTATGCCTGTTGTCGGAAGGTTGTTTGTCTGAATCCCAGAGTCATTAGAGTGATTTCACCATTGGGCCCAGAAGCAATGCCCTTCACCTCTCAATTATTCCAGGGATGGTCTAGATTTCTCAAAAATTGTACGTCATTCTGGATAAAATGACCTGCTAAATAAATGAGATGCAATGATATTCCCAGGAATGTTGTAGCTGATTTTGTAGGGACACGCATGGGATATTCGGGAAGTGCGGGGAGAGCTCTTCTTTGAAAAATGCGGCAGTCGGTAACGGATGTGCGTCTGGCCGCGGCGTTTACCCGCTTTTTGTGCGAGCCGTCGCCGGCTGACGGATGGCCCTGTGGAGCCACGCGACTGGCGGGCCGGCGGGCTGCCCCAGAGGACGGGGGATGACGAACGAGTGCGAACAGGAAGAGCCGTCTCCTCTCCTCACGCCCCTGTCTGTGCCCAGTGGGACGAGCCTTCCCAATTCCAGCCCACTGTATCCATCACGGGGAGACAGCTCTTTGTCGGGAGTTAAAAGACGAGGAGCGCGGGTGAGCTGCCCCCGACAAGGACGCCATTCGACAACATCACCAGACTTTCGAGTTAGAGGAGATGGAGGAACAGAACGACGCTGAAATAATACTCACAAACTATGCGTGGGATCCAGGAGAGAAAGGCATCCCCCAGGACATAGAGAGAACAGAAAAAACAAAAACAAAGGAATAACATGATAAATCAGAAATATCACTTGCCTTTGGCTCCACACAGCCATCTTAAAGCAATTTAAGCAACTAGTTATATATCTAAGACATGGCTACCATGATACGGCTTGATAAATTGATTATTCATTCCACTGATATTAAATATGAAAGTCTGTAAGTGGCGCCACCTGAGGCAGAAGCAAGATTATTTTAGTTCCTCAGACAGGTTCATCTTTGTTATTTTTATAATGTTATGCATCAACACTCCAGTGATGACTAAGAAGGAAATGCTCTTTTGGAGAGTACGGTAATGTCCGGATGCTGGAATACAGGCGGCCGGTGTAGGCATCGGCCGTGCCCAGAGGCCGGGAGATCCGGGACCGTGGTCCGGCCCGCAACTTGAAAAGAGCGTCTGGCTCCCAGGGACCCAGGCGTGTGGGGGTGGGGGGGGGCAGGATTCGCTACAACAAAAGGGCCCTATTGACCCCTTGTTGACTGGGAGTTTGCCACACAAATGGCCTCGGAGAACACACCTTGGCAGGGTTCGGCAGTGCCAGGAGGTCCACGGCAAGGATTGGTGCGCATGACTACACCACAGAGGACACATCAAAGAGCTGGGGGGCAGGGTGCGTGCGGGGGGGGGAGCTAAGTTGGCTTAGCACCTTCCCGGGGACACGGTAGACATTGTTCTTCAATTAATCCGGCCTCCTCCATTACTTTCAGATTATCTTTAAGTGGCTGAAGTCTTTGAGGCACCTTAAGAGTCCTGTTTTAATCCCCCCCGCACATCAATGGCGACCATGTATCTTGTCCGGGTGGAGGTGGTGGGGGGCTTAGGTGGTCATAGAAGGTGGTCCGGGACGGGACGGTGGGGGAAAGTCCAATACAGCGAGAAACCACAAACAGAACCAAGATCTCTTAAGAGCACACGAGACAAATCAGAGAGTTGGACTCCGTGTGAGTGCAAAGGAGCCAAACCCTGTCTTTCATTACCCTTTGACATGTGACCTTTTGAAAAGCATCTCATGGAAAAAAAACTCATGGTATTTTATTTTGAGGGGAAAACAATATAGAAGTTGTTTAATCTTCTCCTTTCAGGATGTAAAGAGTCAATCTGAACTTATCTGGTTTCCAATGCCAGGAAACCTTTCAGAGGGCCGTGTTCATCTACTGACATCCAGAGTAGCAGCTAAAAATTCTGGGCCGGGTCCCCTGACAGAGTGTCACCTTGGGCCCCTATTGCGCTATATAATTTTATCATTTTTGTATTCAAGGGCCCCTATAAAGTGCTGGGGCCCCAGACTCTGTGCCCCTGCTGAAATCCCACAATTCCAGTTTACCCCCAGTCAAGTTAATCACCAACGAACAGTTCGATGAAAGAGTCACACACGTTACATTGCATCAGGGGTTCTCATCTGCTGTCGCAAAAATAACAATCTTCGCTCCTATGGCTTCAAACATTCCCGTACAGCCTGCTTACACAAGCGGCACGGCAGGTCTCTCATACCACACATGTTTACAATCCCAGTGTTGCCTGTCAGTAATTATTCAGTGTGAATCTTTGTTGTTAAAATTAATAGAATTCACAGTTCTGCCACAGAATCCCAACAGTTGGTAAAATGCACATTGAAATGAGGAATTCCTGGCATGTTTCAGAGAAAAATGAAACTTGCTCACCCCCTTGGAAGGACAGGAATGGCGTCCGGCAGGAACAATATTGAACACAAGACAAAAAAAGTCACACATTAGCCCCCTGACAATGTTCTGCTAACGTGATTAAAACATAAAACATCATGCACACAGAACAGGTTATGCAGACACCTTGCTGCTATGCACTTAATCAGTTATTAGGGAATTTTTAAAAAACGTCTACTTACTGATGTGAAATCCTGGTTTACAATGAGAAGAAAAAGATGTTAATGACATCTGAAAACATGATGAAATATGCAAAACATACATTCTAACTTTGAAAGGTGAACAACTTCTTACCACTACACTAGCAAAAATATGTGACAAACAAAACTGCGCCAAGCAAGTATTTGATTGCATCCGTAGCATAATAAAAGATATAGCTATTGGAATCACCCCCAAACAACTCACTGCTGCAACATAATATCCTGTCAATGCAAGACAGAATGTGCTATAACTGGATCTCACTACACAGTGTCCTTCACCAGTGGAAAAAAATTCTCTCCCACTCATCCTACGGAAAAACTGTGTCCACCTCCTACAACTGCAGGAGGTCTGTTTTAGACCTTACAAACTGAGGTGGAACTTAAAACCTTATCTGAAGTCACACAAGACTTAGGAGGATGTTGAATGTGCACAGAAACTAGCATATGCCTATGTTGTGTAAGGCTTGTTACATTATGTTGTGTTATGTTAGGTAGAAAATATAAGCGGTAAGACTACTTTTATCTATCTCTCCTCTTACGTTACATAATTTTTTTGCACTATGCAAATTATTCCATTGCACTGTAACATCCATCCTGTCATGAAGGTTGCACTGTGTGTCACTGTGTATGATCCATGGTTGGGATGACAATAAAGCTCAGGAGGCGGTACTGTGGCCCTCAGTCCGGTCAGGACTGTTAACGGGTCAGAGTAGCAGGTTAGAGGCGAACCTTCTTAGAGGCCAGCGTGGGGTCCTGCTGCAGGAGCTCGGTGAGGTGCGCCAGCTGCCCGCAGGCCGCTGAGTACATCCACTCCTTCTCCAGGGGATCCAGCTGTGGGGGCAACGTGCTTTCAGGTCCCCAACACACACATACACACACTTCATCCACATGTTAAATTCCACAAAAACATATATTACGCTGTTCATTTAAAATACAGAATCCGTAAAATAAAATAAAATCCACAAGGAACATATGACACCATGGACACACACACACTAAAGAGCTGGATAAATATCGCCCAAGTCAAACATCTGGCCTCACTCTCCAATGCTAAAAAAGCACGAGTCCATGGATATGAGAACCAGCAAGAACACACACACACACACACACACACGCAGAGCCCTGCAGCTCCCTCAGGTAGCACTCACAGCCACCGCAGCAGATCCCACGCTGCCCATGCCCTCCTCGTCTTGCTCCTGCTCCAGGTCCGACTCCGACTGCAACATGACAGCAGAGTGCAGGGTTGTGCGCACCGTCAAAACACAGCTTGGTACGGAACCAGCGCGCTCGTTTGTGCCGAGTCACTGGCTGAAGCCTGAATCCGCTGCAGCGGGACTGTTTGTTCCCACAAACATGCTGATGACATCATTTCTTTGTCTGGCAAGCCCTCAGATCCTCAGCGAATCACAGGCAATATAAGGAGTTTCATGCAAAAGTTCCAAGATGTTCTGCTTGCTAAGCATTGGCACTGAATTTAGGCTCATCATCAAGAGTGGTCCTCAAATGTGGCGTGGCGTGTACCTACTGGGGATTCAGGTAACAATACAGAGGCACAAAAAGTGTTTTAACATAATTAATGACATTAATTAAACTGGCAAGTCCGCAAACTCAAAATTTTGTCACATACCCACATACTTTTAATCATACTAGTCCCTGTTTTGACCATAGTTGCATGATTTATTTTGGTTGTATTTAATGTCTCCGTAAAAAGCAAATCTCTGACTGAGGTGCATTGTTAATAGACTCTGTATGAACACTCCCCGGGCTATGAAGGTCCATGTTGCGATATTTCAACTTTAAGATAGCAATGGCTTATGTTTTTCTCTTTCAGTACATTATAATGTATTATTCAATTAATTACATGAGGTATTCAACATTTTATTGTAAAATAGGCGTTGTGTTAATGATTTTACCCAACTGTAGGCTAATGTAAGTGTTCTAAGCATGTTTAAGGTAGGCTAGGCTATGTTTGTTAGGTTAGATGTACCGTATTAAAACGCATTTTCGCCTCACGATAGGATTATCGGAACATAACCCCATTGTAACCTGGGAAGAGGCTGTATTTTAGCTGCAGATATTTGGTGATCTGTCCCGGTAAGAATCCCTGTGCCTTGATGACAGACCCACTATGGGGATATCTTGATGATC
The DNA here is from genome assembly GCA_026784285.1 of Stomatorhinus walkeri. Taxonomy (NCBI): domain Eukaryota; kingdom Metazoa; phylum Chordata; class Actinopteri; order Osteoglossiformes; family Mormyridae; genus Stomatorhinus; species Stomatorhinus walkeri. The sequence continues at coordinate 20,492,990 of JAODUD010000107.1, forward strand.
GGTTTTAAAGGTTTTGGCAGGCAAGAGGAGCCTGTTACCTATGGATAAGGTCCCTCTGATCCAAGCTTGCATCTGTCTACAAAAGCTGGGGACTGAAGCAACCTAAGCAATGAGAGAAGGGATGATTGGTGGCCAGCTCTACTGGAACCGGGCCACCCTTAAAAAGTCCATCACGTTTTTTTTTTTCTGAAGCCACTATGTTTTACATGAGCTCAGCACAATTTAGAAAAATGGCTGTAATGTCTGAGCACGCATCAAAGTGTCATTTAAACTGATTAATGTCCAGGGAAAGCAGAGAGCTCCTTTTAAAACACTTGATTGCTAATTGTTCTCAGATCACGGTGCCCAATCCGCGCGGGGACACCATAAGCAAACAGAGAAGGTCTTTAATGTCACTAAAATATGCTGCTTTTTTATATGGAAAGTAGAGGTATATTTGTACTGCTAATTCCACCCAGACACACAATCTTTTTCTTCAAGGGATGGAGGGGAAGAAAGAGTGGAAGAAAGACCACATGTGAGGAAAGAGAAAGAGACCCCACTGCTGGCCAGAGAGCAGAAAATGTTGTTTCTACACCAAAGACAACAGTGATAGGAAAAAAGACCCAGGCTAGTTTAAAACTAGACTCTTTCATACTCTGGTAATGTGTAACAGAGCCTATCGTGACAGATTATTTTCACCCAATTGAGCACAATATGTGAACATGCTAGTCTTCAAGCAGAGTGGCTAGCAAATTGCTGAGAATTAAGGACAAATTTCGAGAATGAGGGTTTATATTCCATAAGTGTGGAATCCCAATGTAGGAGATATCTGCATCAATACTCTTTGTACCCCATGTGAAGTTAAAAAGCGTGAACTTCATATCTAATTCCTCAGAATAAAAATAGACACTGTCAGTAGTGATTAGAATTTCATTGCTGGAGAAGCAGTGAGCACTCAGGCAATGTCTGTCGGATGACCATTTCCCCTAATAAAGTTCCATATGGAATTTGTAGACATATATCAGAATGCTTTCATTTTCACATATCACATCATGCTTTCCCTTAAGATACACACATATACAGGTGAGAATGGAACCTGCTGTGTGAATGCAGGGTGAGCTGTTTATTTGAGTCCCCTGAAGCATTTTTTAGGGGTTAAGGGCCTCGCTCAGGGGCCCACTGAAGATGTGACTATTCTGCCGAGCATCATGGAAGCTTCCAGTTACAGGTACGGAGTCCCAACCCACTGAGCCTCACACCAACCCTGAAGTAAAGACAGCTATATAGGGGTCAACGCAATACCCAGCACTCAGGCAAGCTGGGCAGCAGGACACTGTGGCAGACTGAGTGTCAATAGTAACCCCATTAGTAAACCCAATAGTAACCCCATTAGTAACCCCAATAGTAACCCCATTAGTAACCCCAATAGTAACCCCATTAGTAACCCCAATAGTAACCCCATTGGTAACCCCAATAGTAACCCCATTAGTAACCCCAATAGTAACCCCATTAGTAACCCCAATAGTAACCCCAATAGTAACCCCATTAGTAACCCCAATAGTAACCCCATTAGTA
>JAODUD010000107.1:20494646-20510208 GCA_026784285.1 Stomatorhinus walkeri
CCCCATTAGTAACCCCAATAGTAACCCCATTAGTAACCCCATTAGTAACCCCATTAGTAACCCCAATAGTAACCCCAATAGTAACCCCATTAGTAACCCCAATAGTAACCCCATTAGTAACCCCAATAGTAACCCCATTAGTAAACCCATTAAATCTCTTTATCATACATCTGTGGGCATTTTAAACTTTCAACTGCAGCTAACTCACAAGTATTACATAAATATTAAATAAAGAGCAAAAATAGAAGAGGCCACGTTAATCTACAAGAGGACACAATAATTTAGTAATGGTTGTAATCTGCTTAGTGCTAAACCAAAACAGCAACACCGGTCGTGTTCCGTACGAGGGATGCAGTCTATCACAGTTATCGGGGGCCTGAGGAAACATTTATTTCTTTTCTTTCTAAGAACTGACTTATCTGCCATACTTTTTTCTCTTTAAAGCATAAAAGGTAGACTTAAGTCTTCTAAGGACTCTAATGAACAACCCCTGGCAAACAACATGCAGGATATGAGATTACACTGCAAAGTACAATTTCAGCTGAACTTGCAACTCGAATATCATATGTAGTGCTGTGCTGTGCAAAGGCAGTCAAAGGAAATGTTTAAAGCTATTTATCTTGGAGGTATGCATATGTTTGCTCAGAACAAGAACTAAATGTTAGAACATATGCAAATTAAAGCAATACAATCTAACAAGCATTTCTTCAGTTCTCCAAAAAGTTACTGATATCTAGCTGGATGGTTAGATGAAGGCCACTTCAGTTCCCAAATCTCTCCTCAGGGGCACTTAAGCTATTGCATGTATTTGTCACATTTCATCATAAACTCACTTAAATTAATTAGTTTAAAAGTTAATGAGGTGTTGATTAGCCAAAAATAATTTACTAATCGTCAATTAAAATATATATAGGTGTATTGGATGGTTGCTGCAAACACTGGGGTGACTTTAGGAGATGTTTTTGAAAGGGCTAAGCTGACACACTTTGACAGACATAATATCATAGTTTTACACCAACATGAGGATCATTTAAACATAATTTTCTTTTACTGCCTAAGACTTTTGCACAGTACAGTAGATTCATCAAAACATCTTTTTCAAGACAACCAAATTATTACATTTTTATTTTAGTCTAATGACAATGTATTTAATTTCTCCTGTATTTCCATCATGAAGTATCAAATTTCCCTCAGCAGGGAGAAACAAGCAATGCTACCGTGTTCCTGTCTAAGATTACATGTAAGAAAAACATTCATTTCTTCTGCCATCTAGTGGAAGCTTGGAGTAATACAATGAGAAGATGAGGATGGAAGAAAACAGCTATTAGAAGACAAATCTCACAAACACGAGAACAACAATAAGTAAAAACCCAAAAGAACAAAATGTTATGTGTTCTGAGCTAAACTTTGGGTCTACCAAATGCCTCTTACCTTTGACCCGCCTTCTCTATTAAGCTGGACCTCCCTGTGAACCAGAATGCGGGAATCCTCTGCTTGTGGGGACAGGGATCGGCCAGATCCAGGTAGGGAGGGAGACTCCTCTATGTTCTGCTCCTGGAAGGGGCAGAGATGTTTGGTAACAGTATAATGGCTTTTTCCCCAGCCGTCCCCCACAGACCATCCTCCCCCATAAACACTCCGCACTTGGGAAGTGGCCAGCTTAAAAATAGATCTGCGAACCGCTGTCAGCTGCACCTCAGTCGTTTCTAAACTGAAACTGGCACTCAGCGTACAGACATGGTTGACACCAACAATTTCTTTGAATTAACAGAAAAAACCCAACCAGTTTACACCATCTTCAAGCTTCAACAAACAGTCTGTCCCAAACAGTTGCAGAGCGAACCCCTGCCCCTTTAATAAGAACTCCCAGGTGTCATTAGAAATAATTTGGTTTAGACATTTATTCCTTCCTCAAAGTTGACAAATGAGTCATCATATTTAACTCTGGGAACATTATTGTCACACTCTTCTAAGCCACAGCCTTGATTCTCTGACCACTGTTGAGTGGAGCTGGTCTGAGAAATTCTTACATTTCTTGTGGCCGAAAGCAAGGGCATGAGCATTTATCCAGCCATCTTCAATTAATACAGGATTACCAGAGGGCTGGGAACCTATTCCTGGAAGTACAGGACACAACCCTGGATGGGATTTCAGTCCATTGCAGGGCACACTCATTCTCATACACTTACGCCAATTCACTCAAATGTATGTCTCTGAACTAAGGGCAGTAATGGTGTACCTTAAGGAAACCTGCACAAAATGAGTAGGATAGTATCAGTTCGGGTGGTGGGGTGTTCTGCAGGTTAGGACTCTGCCTGTGATTGGAATTTCCCCGGGTCAAATTCTATGCTAACCCTGCTTTCTCAACTATATGTCACTTCGACAGAATAGTGTGGGGAAATCGTCTTTTCTCCTGTCCCTCCTCGCTCTCCATGAAACCAACAGAAACATGGAGAGCAAGCTTTGGGTCCCAGTGCAGGGTCAGTCAACATCCCTGGAGCAATTGTGGGTTACGGGCCTTGCTCAAGGGCCCAACGGTAGCATCATTCTCCCACCCCCAGGATTCAAACTCGCAAACATCCATTTCTGGAAACTTAAGGGTATCAGAGACTTCCCTCACCTCATCTACAGGCTGTGAATCTGGTGCTTCCGTGATGGTGATGGTTGGGCCTGCACACCAGGATTCACCACAGGGGCTCACTAGTCCAGCACCCTTCATTTCCGCCATACCAGGAACTCTCAAGTTCTTCCCATGGTCGTTTGCATTTGATGCCTCTTCCCATCCTGGGCTGGATGGCCTGCCTGGGCTACTCCTCTGCCCCTGACCACTGGATGTCCGCTCTGCTTCCTGCTCCATCATTTGCTTGTATTTCTTCTTCAGGACCAGGATCTTCTCACCCTGAAGGGCGAGAAGTAAACATCTTATAAGCAGCAGCGAATGCTGGTCTGTGTTGGAAGATAATGTACAAGGGCGGAGTTGTGGCTCTGAGTCTAGGGGTCAGTGCCAGGAATCAGAAGGTTGAATGTCACCAGTGATCCTACTCTATTGGGCCCCTGAACAAGGCCCTTAACCTGCAAGTGCTTCATCCTGGGTATGATGGTAATCTACATTCAGCCCTGCAAGCAGGTCCTCCAACTTACAGGGAAAATTTTGGGGTTGGTGGCAGGACTCCAGTTACCAGAAAAACTCACAGTGTTCCATTTGGACTAATGTGGTGCTGAGGTATCGCACGGCTCCACTCGGGTTCTCCTCCCTGAGGTGGTTTGATGTGTGGTGGGTGTGGCAACATGTTGTCATCAGTGTGCGCTCTTTAATTTATGATGGCATTACACTATTATTATACAGGGCTATACAATGTTAAAATTGTTTATATAACACACCCCTTACAGAAAGCCATAATTTACTTACAGATTCTGACTTCACAACTGCAATCTTGTCAATAATTGTCTTGAATTCTTCTCTGTATTTTGCTGCGGATGGAGAAAAGGCAAGTGGTGAACATTTTCTTTTAAAATAAAGACTGTCATTCAAGGTGTTTTGGAGCAAGGTCAAGGCCGTGTGTTAAGTTTGACAGAGTGGGGAGTATCTTCCGTATCAGGCAGAGCTATGGCTGGTTTTCAGATGACTACCGAGATCTACATTCCACAGCACATTTGACCCCCAAAGTCCAGTTTGTTTGACTAGTGTAACTCTGTACGGTGCTTGGGCTGCTTGAAGAGTTGGGCCAGGGAACAGATCAGTTGGAATCGGGTATGATACACTTAGTGTGATGGCTAACCGTGCCCGGGCACAGAACACAGACATGATGCCAATGATGCAGCTGGCACACGCATGTGCACATGCACACTATACATTAACTGGACCCAGAAGGAACGGATCGGGTAAGCAATACAGATTGGGTAGCAACAAACATTATGGCAAAGGGATCGCTTTGGTCTATGGCACAAGTGCAGTGTTTGCTGAAGATTTGAGTTGATGACAGTTTCTAGGAACAATTGAATGCAACACACAAAAACTCTGAGATATCTGCTAAAATACGGGACTATCTTCTTATACGTGCAGCACAACTACATGAAAGGCGTTGTGTTGCATAATTTATTAGGGCCATGCATCATTACACCTAAAACGACTCCAAATAAGCCACAAAATAAGGAATTAATCATGAACTCCATTGTGCCGTGTGACAGCAATGTCCTTTGTATGTTGTTTTCAATACAAAAAGTTGCACGCTGGTGATGAAAGCGTGCTCAGGCCCGGAGCATTAAGTGCTATGTGGGCGCAGACCGGTGGGGGAAGGAGAGCAACTGGGTCTAATGTGAGCACACCCTTAAACAGCAGCAATCGTACCATTTTAGGTGGCGATGCACTATTTCAGACAGCAGCTCAGGGTCAAAGATGAGCAGGCTGTATGTCAATTATATTAACCAGGTGTTGTTGTTTCAGACCGGAAGCTCTGTGTAGTTTCTCTCTGACAGCATGTAGTAACGTGTGTGTGTGTGTGTATTTCAGAAATGAGAGAGTCTAGAATCGATTTCATATCATATGGAGGTAGATTTCAACAAACTGAGTACATGAGAATTCAGTATTTTTACCCTACATAAGAGACACAATTTTTTGCACAAATCTTTAAGAATTGTGGATGGTTACTTCACCTCCACAAGCACTAGGGTCAGTTCAAAGATGATAAGTAGTTCCCTTAACAAGCTGATCACTTGCACGCAATTATTCATGTACTTGCACACGTGCGTGCACACACGCACATACACGCACACACACACAGGACAGGGAGGAATCCAGGAAGCAGAGACAGGAAGTGGACCAACAATAACACTTATCTTCAGTAGCATGCTATCCTTCTACACCCGGGACAGTTTTCCTCTACTGATGAGGTTGACTTTAAACACAAAACTAGGATCTCAGACGCTCTACGCCTCATAGTTTTCCTGCACACCTTAGTTAGACGCTAAAATATTTACCATATTTAATCAATACTTAATATTTTCACAGCTCATTTCTTCATCCAGACATACAGATTACTAGTCCTTCAACAGTCCACTTGTAGGGAATTGCTGTCTGCTTTCTAAACTGTACACGTGTCAGATAAAGGAAGACATATATTCAACACAGGAGGGTTTACTGAAATATACAAACAGGAAATTCAAAGGATGCAGCCACTTAGGGGTCCGAAGGGAAAATTCCTCTTTTATGTCCTTTTCTCATTGCAATACCAACTAAAGTAAGACAGTTGAGTGTTTCAGCTGTGCTCCAAAAACCCTCGGCTTTCAGGGAGAAGGACGCCCTTGAATGGTCCCTTTTAAGCATGTGTGATGAGTCTGATGCTATCGCGTCATACAGTTGAGAAGTGGTGTACAGAAGAATACTGTTACGGTCCTATTTGTAACATTGTGTTATAACCACATATTATCATTCAAAATAGCAAATTATTTAAAATCTAAATAAGTACACGTTCAATCACCTCAATCCAGTGCGACCTAGGCATCACTCTGAATTGAAGTTATTGCATCTAAATGAAGCTGTTGTGATGAGGTATCTAAGGTATCTGTAACTAGGTTTGGGTTTGGATGCAACCCTGTGAAATCAGTTAGCACTAATTTAACTAGTCTGGTATTGTTACTGTTGGTAATTTTACAATCAGTGCTCCAATGTTGATTCCTGGTTGCAGTTAGAAGGCAAATAGGCTGCCTAGATTTGAGCTTCTTTGTTCTTTGGCATGACTAGGGTGGAAAATGACACCAGGATAGGTGGCCATTTATTAACCCCAAACTGGCTACATAGGTGTGAACAAAATGTGTTGCTGAGCTCAATACACAAAGAGCTACATGCAGCAGCCCAGACGACAATTAAACAACAGAGCTGTTAGGAGTTCAAAGCCTATGATGTTGTCCCGCTTAAATGGGCGTTGGGAATAATGACTTAACCAGTGTCAAACAGCACATTTTCAAGGCAGACTTCACTCTTCTGAACCTCTCGTGAGGTACGAGAATCAATGATCCTCCGCAATCACTTTAGGCTGTAAATACAAATATGAATATAAACAGTCCGGCCTTTTGAAAGCTATATGCAGAACATGTAAACTTTTTAATATTGTCTGGAGCACTAAAGTCTTGCCAAGTGTAAACACATGAGGAACCACCTTGTAACTTCTTAACACTGGCTATATGGCATGATAATGTAAGAGCTTCGTGCGACCTGACGACAAAACGCACGATGTATGACCTAAGCGGACAGAAAGAGGGAGAAACACTGATCAAAGTTTAGAAAATCTGTTGCAGAAACGCTTCACTTCACGTAATTAAGCAAACTATTGGTCAAGGGTCCTCTCTAGAGATGTGTCGAGAGCAGACACAGAGGTTAGGAAGTTTAAAATGCGCTCAGATGCTTTGTTGACATTCATTATTCTAAAAGATCAAGTAATTAATAAAGATGAATGGCCGTTACAAGGACGCTGTTATCAGACTGCCCGTTTGGCTGGTGCCTAAACAGCAGATTGCAGTGACCGGCTATCGTGCCTGGTACACGCTGACTTGTACGGCTCCCAGCAACGTCAGAAAGCAAATTACCAGCGAATACCAGTATAATTTTAGCCGTTAAAAAGACTCGAAATACGAAACAGATGTGGGGCTGCCCTACGAAAGTGAGGCACGGGAAAAGCACGGAAAAATACATGAAGTGGCTATAATGAACACTTCACAACGAACATGAATAGTCAATCTACGTAGTGAAACAGAGTTAAGTATAAGGCCGATATTTAGCGATGTAAAATACACACATGGAACCGCGACAGACCAGAAAACACGGTGTACGCAAGGCGGCGCCGCTTATAGTGTCGCTTTAAAGGTCACTCACCGCGAAAGCCCTTGTCGCTGTGGTTAATAAATTCTTTGTATCTTTTCAGTAAATCTGAATTCTTAACTTTCCCTCCTGCCGTGAAAATAAAGTCCAGTAAGGACTCCTCGGTGACACCTTCCATTGCCGATCGAGTGACGAGTCCGCACCGCTCGCTCACGCGTTATTTTTGTCCCTTTATGATATAAACAAACTTTTACTTTTCTCTGACTAATTAATAAAAAGTTCACCATACACATCCAGCTTCCCCCCACCCAGATACATGTAAGTGCGCCTCCCCCCGTTTAACCCTCGCGTGACTCGGCGCTGAAGGAGCGCAGACGGCGGCGGGCTGTATTCATGCGCTCCTATTGTCTGTAAAGCAATATTAACAAACACAGACTTCTAAGAGAATGTTGCACCAATTTTAAAAATAGATAAGCTGCACACGCTGTTAAAAATAATGCACTGGCCGCACGCAGATGTTGTTTTCCATTCTCATCCATCATTTTCTAACTTGGATCGCGATGTATTTTACTTCACTAAATCATATAGTTGGTAGTAATACCGTGGTTACTGGTTTCTTTTAACATTGAGCCACAGATAGCCTACATTCACACACGAGTACAAGAAAGAAACTCTTTTCCCCACCAGTTACTGTAAATATATAGGCCTACTCTTTATGTTACAGCGCATCTGTAAATGTTAAAAGAAATATATACATTTTGTTTGAATTTGCTAATCTGCTTAAATACTAAGAAGAAAAAATGTCTGCGCCCGTTAATGTAAATATTCGTGTACTCCAGCTAATTTGCTTATCTAATAGTATATGTACTGTGACACACAGCCAACTGGCTCCTCTTTTTCTTTACATTGTACCTAAGAGGGACTCCATTCTGACTGAAAGTTTGCAGTTTGTTTGGGCAAACGGGATGTGGGTAGTATCTTCACTATTTTCAGGAACGTACCAAGTAATGCTAGACCTTGGTTACAGAAATTGCTTTTAACAGATGAGCTTGGGAGGCAGAGAAAGAGACAAGACAGCAAGTAAATAATGTGGTACTCAGCAGAACACGCACCGGAGGAGTTGCTGTTTTACCCTATTTAGATACCGCTTCACCGGCGTCGATGGGCTTCGAGTTACACAGCAATCTCTGAGGAATATGTCAAGAGCAAAGTTAAACCGAATAAAAGATTTGTTATAAAAGAAAGCTCTTTACTTAAGATTAGAGATTGATTAGGCTACACAGTCTACCATTACTCAGTTTAATATGAGCTTTTACTGGAATGGAATGCGATTTTAAGGCTACAGAACTGGCTAAGTAATTAGAAAAACTAATTGGAATTATAAACCAGAGCATTATCTGATATTAATTGACAGGTGAGGCTTCTCTTTAGTGAGTCTCATTCATCCATCCATCTTCTAACTGTTTATCCTGTTCAGGGTCGTGGGGTCAATCTCATTCAGCTTGTTTTCTTGAATATTGATAAATATTTTATGACAAGGCACCCGTCAAAGTTTTGCCTCACTCACCAGCAGGTTCCATCCTTTACAGTATTTGTCGGAGGGTGCCAATTATGACATCTGTAAATGGCGGCAATCAGTAAAGGAAATGTGAAGCAACATCAGTTTCTGTGGGATGAAGACCCAACATCAGGTGTAAAATTTACAGAGAAAAGAAGGAGGAACATTAAAACATTAAAGCAAAGTCTGACCACACGCAGCGAAGGCAAAAGCTCAACAAAATGCAAGAAACAATGAAAAGAAGCATCTGATTACAAAAGAGGGATATTATGCAATCGTGACAAAGTCAGAACTCTGACAGCATGAACAAACAATCCACCAGATATCGTATTAACTGAAACTGACCCCTAGAACAATTACAATGTTTTCAAAAAAAAAAAAAAGGTGTGCCACTCATGTTAGGTGTGCCTCAGGCACTGAAAAAGCAGCCTGGTACATGGAAATACCTCTATTATTATGGCGTACAGGCTGTTTTTATTTTTTGGTGTTGGGGGGGATTTGGAAGAAAATCCCAAAGGCTTGTAAAACAGGTTTTCGGGGATTAATGTTTCTGCTTGTGCTGGGAAAGAACTTCGACAAAGACCAGAGGCTGAAGGAGGCAGTAGATGAGGAAGAAGATCTTTTTTGGCATTGGACACTTTCAACAAAGCACTGCATGCATTTTCAGTGTAACAAGATAAAATTAAAATTAAAGTAAAAATATCTAAAATAATAAATAAGAGTAAAGTGTAGCAGTGCAATCATATGATTGGAATTTGCAGCAGGAGACATGTAACAGCACATAATTTTTAAAAAGCAGATTAGCAGCAATGGAAACATATCAGGCTTAAATTTAGACTGTTATGTACAGATCCAATTCGCATTTTTCATGTCACAAAGCATATTAAATGAAACATTTGTCAACATTGTGGACTATAATAAAACTTTTAAGATTCTGTGGGGAATCTGTGACTGCTCCGTAGATGTTATAGAAATTCAAAGATGGTTGTCTGGATAATGTGCGGAACCTATCCTGCTTACAAGTGACAGATTTAACTAAGCATCTAATGTCACTGATAATAATCATTATGTGGGTTAAGATGCTGTTCCCATGATCAGAATGTAGCCAGTTGAAATCCTGTAGCTGGCGGAATGATGTCACCATTGGGTCCTTGAGCAAGGCCTTTAACCCCAATTGCCTCAGGCACTGTCTGACAAAACTCTCTCACTTGTATGTCAGTTTTTGACCAAAGTGCCTGCTAAATAAATAAATGTATACTTCATGAGGTCATGCACATAAAAACAAAAAATAATCGTATAGAAAGTATAATGCTTAACAAGCCTGACCAGGCGGGTGATCTAGTTGTCTTTTCACACAATCAGTGGCAGATGCATAAAAGAACAGTAATGCTGGAATGTGCCTTTGAAAACAAGAGAAAACAAAGATTGTAGCACTCAATACAAGAGGCTAAGATATGGCGGCAGTATGTGGGTCAATGGGTAAGGGACTCTGTCCGTGATCACAATTGCACATCACTTTGGATAATGGCATCTGTTAAATAAATACAATGAGAGACATCAGGGCTGTGCAATACATAAACAGTGTGGCACAGATTAGGATGTAAAGACAAGAATTCAAAAAGCATTCACATTATTTTCCTCTTTTTAATAATATCAGGGTACCCACAATGAGAAGGGCCTAAAAGATACTGCAGATCGTTCATTATATTTACTTTCTTTTTCTCTTGGTAGCCCAAAATGTGGGGGCCTTAACCAGTTAGTACCCTTCATGGAACAAAAAAACACAAATAAATTTACCGTCAGTGGATGACTATAAGTCTGGCTAGCATGCCGCTGAGTCTTAGTCATGTGGCTTTGAGTCTCATATTGAGTAATGCAGACATTTCACCATGAATACCCTGAGCAAGGATGCAATCTGGTGTCTCACCTTTCAGAGTTCTGGAGCATCAAGTAATGAACATGTTAATAGCCCATTCCTTTCCCATTTTGTCAATGCACCACTTGTCAAATATTGTCACGAACGGTGCAATGCTGTGCCAGGGTGTCGGTGGCGTGGAGCAGGCAAGACAACAAGAGTCAGGAAATCCATCGAATATGGGGTTTATTCGCAGAGACAGACGGGTAAACGCCACAAGACACCACAATGACAGCTCTGACAAGACTGACTAAGACGCGGACTAAATACATGAGATGGGCATGAAACTGATACAAAACAGATGAACACGATCAAGCATGAATTGACAATTCCATCAGGGTAGAACACGAGGTAACGAGGGGGGTGTGGCACACACGAGGCTCGGACGGGTGGATCATGACAGAACCCCCCCCTAAGGCGCGAATTCCGGGTGCGCCTCAGGGAAGGGATGGACGAGACCAGGGCAGACCGGACCTGGAAAACAAAACAAGAGACAACTTAACGGGGCACAGGGAACAGAACTGACACAGGGGCAATAACCAAGACAAAAGGCTACACAGGATGGGGAACGCAGACAGGCAGACAAGGAAGGGAGGCAGAGGGGGAACAGCGAGAGGCGGAACAAAAGGACCAGGGGTGAACAGAGAAGGCACAGGGGGGCAAGGAGCAGAGATAGAAGGAACAGGGCGAGGAGCAGAGACAGGGGGCCACATGGGAAAAGGCGAAGGACAAGGGGGAGCCCGAGGGACCCAAGGTGGGCGACGGGCGGTGGCCGGAGGGGCTGCGGGCGGAGACACAAAGGGAGCAGGAGGGGACCACCAGGGGGACACAGATACGGGATGAGGGACAAACGACGGAGGAACGAAGGGAGCAGAAGGGGGAACCAGGGGAGGAGACGAGGGAACCAAAGGGACCAGCGACGGAGGGAATGAGGGAGGGGAAGCCGCAGCAGGCGATGGCTTCGGAGGAGCCGGCGAAGGCGCAGCCGACCGATGTGCCAGAGGAGCAGGGACCACAGGGGCCCGAGGAGCTCACCTCGGGGCACCTGAAGGCGACCGTAGGGCCGAGGGCGGCCGGCCCGAGGACGAGCGACAGGTCACCGCCAGGGGACCCGCAGGCGACCGAAGGGCCGGAGCCCCTGGCAACGGAAGCGACCCCCGAGCCCCAACCAGGGCAACTGAGGGCGAGCCAGGGGGGAGGGCGGGAAGGGACCCGGACCCTATGCCTGTGCCCTCGCCCCTTACGGGACACTGACAGGCGAGGCAGCCTATGGCATGGTCCGGGTCACAGTTGGGGCGGCCCCAAAAGGGATATCCCCGAGGGGTCCCATTCGACCTCCTCCTCCAAGGCTCTGCGGGGGAGCAGGTGGGCGTCGGCTCTGCAGGGGAGCAGGCGGGCGTCGGCTCTGCGGGGGAGCAGGGGGGTGTCGGCTCGGCAGGCGTCGGATCAGCAGGAACGCAGGCGGGCGACTGAGCAGGTGAGCAGGCGGGCGATTCGGCTGGAATGCAGGCAGGCGACTCGGCAGGTGAGCGGGGAGGCACTGCCTCACCCTTCCGCCTTTTCTTCTTCTTTGACTTAGCTTTCGGTTCCGGAGGCAGGACCAATACGGGGTTTATTCGCAGAGACAGATGGGTAAACGCCACAAGACACCACAATGACAGCTCTGACAAGACTGACTAAGACGCGAACTAAATACATGAGATGGGCATGAAACTGATACAAAACAGATGAACACGATCAAGCACGAATTGACAACAGGTGATTCCATCAGGGTAGAACACGAGGTAACGAGGGGGGCGTGGCACACATGAGGCTCGGACGGGTGGATCATGACAATTATCTGTAACATAATCAATTAAAAAGCATTTCTTTTTTCGTTGACAACAAAAACTTCTGACCCTCTCTTGCCTAAATATATATCACATTTAAATTTTAGACATATTTTTATTGGCCGTAAATACAAGACAAGCCCATGCTCAGAGTTTACACTTAAAAAAAAGTTGTGTACTGTACACTGGTGGTTTCACATTCAGTGTTCGGTTAGGGTCTACAAGGACGAAACATATTACAGTTTATTCATTACATCATAAGTGAGAAATGAAGAGGAGTTATACTCTAATGACCACAGGAAGGAAGGATTTCCCTTTTGGTGACACAAGTCTCCTGCTGAAGGAGCTCCAAATAATTTTCAGCGTGCAGTGCAGATTTTTGAAAGATCAGTGACTGAAGTTCTGAAAAGATTAGAACCGCGGTATTTAATATGGCTGGCCAAGGAAGCTCCAGACGTGGAATCCACAAGGGAAAAGGATGTTAGCAAGATAGAAAATCCATGCAACAATCACCAAGATAAACAGAAGGTGGGGGGCAGAAATGCATTTTGTTATTGTATGTAAGACACTAGGTAATAGGACATTCCATTGTAATAATGACAGAAAACTGAGACTATGGCCATTTCAGCCTCAGGCTTAAATTATTAAATTAAATTACTTGTTATAAAGTCTGTTTTATTTTCATTAATATTAATTAGGTGTGTGAGTGTTCTAAGCATGGACAGTTCTCATACTTATGTTCTACTAAAGAAAGAAATTATAACCCCTGCAAGAGCTGAGACACACCATGAACAAGGAAGAACAGTTTTCTTCAATTTCTGTTTGAAGAGAACTAACCTTAGCGGACACATAAGTTTTGTGAAAGTGAAATGATACGGAAAATCCAATAGCTGACAGTCATTACTATAGTATCAGAATTCATGTATACCGTATGTCAGTTTAACTGCTCGCATATTAAATGCATTCAATTTAATCAGTTCTTTCTGCTGCTATAGGCTTCTAAACCAAACATCTGTTTGGCTATGCAAGTGATTTCATTTTCATATGGTTTTAAAACTCTAAAGGTTCAATATTGAAATTACAGTAATCTTCTTAGACATTATCAGAATTGTAGTGTTTAGTATTAATATACAACTATAGTTTAGATTTTGCAGATTGCTGGTATAGATTTAGACTCCAATTGGCATGCAGGTTACCATTTTGTTAAATCCATCTATATTATATATTAAAGATATTCACATATTTTATACAAAAAGAAGTTTAGAACGTACTACAGCTATAATTACCTCTGACACTCAGGGCACCTCATTTATCCAATCAGTCAAGCACCTTGTCTATCTTTTCTGCTGAGGACTCTACGCGTTACATCCTTCCCTGAAGCAGCCGTGCATTCTGCTGAGGACTCTACGCATTACATCCTTCCCTGAAGCAGCCGTGCTTAAGTACTGCTTAACTACACAAAAGCAGAAGTCACTCCCTCACTGAGTGCCGAAGACCTGTTGGAACAGTTATGAACTATGCTGACTTCAGTTACTTGACCTTACTTCTCAATTGGCCTGAGAACAGCACAACGAGTGAGTTGGGTCTTGGTAACCTCTTTGCTTCGGCAAACCTGAGGCAAAGCTCTAACAAATCGAGCCAAACAGTTAATATTTTAAATACCCAATAGCCAAATGCACCAAGCACAAAGAACCTTAGCAAACATTTACGTTATGCTATAAAAATCAAATACACAGGATTCGAAGGATATTCTTAAACCTATGTTTATAAAACCCAGTCTTCATAACTTATGCGTCACCAAAGAGATTTTGGTCCACAGAATGCTTAAACCTCAGAGTCTTGTTTAGTTCACTTCAGAAAGCAAAGCTGAGTTCCCACCTTCCACTGTGAATGGAGACAACAGGTCCGGTCTGTTAGATCTCCAGGGATCTAACTAAGCCAGATGTTTCCTTAGCCACAGTTCTGTCAACAAGAGCAGCCGTTTGCTCTGCTTGGCAGTGAGGAACAATGCCAGAGGGCAGCTGTCTGCACTGTGATCCATCCCACTTGGCCCGGCCCGTACCAGGGCCTTCACACAGCAAACCGCTTGTAAACACACTTCACTTCTTTGTACTTTTTTTTTATGTGTCCACAAACACATCCCACACCCGATCACCTAGCTCTTAAAAGGGACGATGCTGATTAACGGGTAAATGTGGCAAGCACAGACACAAGCTTGCTGGCAGCGGACTGAGGGGCTCCAGCCTGGGACGGACAGCACTGTCTCGCTGATTTTAATCTCGCTGTGCAAAAGCGCAGGGATTCCCTGGAGCTTAATAAACGAAAGTGCTCCCGTAATCAGGATATTCTGTAGTGCCCTGGTGCTAAGCTGACATTGTTTACAGGATGTGTTTAGACATCTGTCACTGGGAGACAGGTTAACCCCTGCTTCACTGGAAAACAGAGTGCTGGCAACTTGGGAGCGGGGGCTAATGGCAGTGCTCAGACACCAGCAGGTCATGAATCACTTCCCGGTAATCACGTGTCACCATTATTAACAGCAATGCACGATGTTATGGAAAAGAAGTAAAAAGTGCTGTTACCTCCCTCCTGGATTTTACTTTTTAAATTAACTTAGCAAATATTTTCATCCAAAGTAACATACAACTGAGAAAGCAGGATCAGACAGTCCCTGTAGTGACTACGACTAAGGGCCTTGCTCAAGGATCCAATGGTGACATCAGTCTGCTGGCTGGGGATTTGAACCAACAACCCACTGGTCACAAGCACCATGTTCATACTCACTCAGCCACACACCACCCCCACTGACTTAAAAAGTCCTACTGGGGCTGCATTCGTGCTAAATGGTTTCCAGTTCATACTTCTCCAAAAGTGCAAATTCACAAACAAAGCATAAAGTCACCCATGTGTCATACAGAGTTGCAGTTTAAACAGGAAATCGCTGCAGTGATACACCACAGCCTGAGGCTGCCTTACGGCAGAGTGGAGACTCTGAAAAGGCGTAGCGGACGTGTGGCTCATCTATCAATGTGATGACAGCACGTAAAAAAATGCATTTCGGATTCAGCCTAATAAACCAGTCCAGCACATTATCCCCAGAGTAGCTAATAGAGTTAGGTTTGTAATTACTTGACGTTTTAAATTTAAAAGCTGCACTTCCATAATTAAAGTCCCAAATAGCTGCACTTAAGCAAAATAAAATAGTTCTGAATGCTGGATTACAACTGTAATTCCCAGTGGGCCAGATGCGAGGGCTGGGGGTTTGGGCTGCCAGGTTGTAGTCAGATTAACGACAGAAATCCCAAAGCACTGTGCTGCCCTTCGGTGCAGATTAGGGGCTGGTGTGGAGTCAACATGCTGTAATCCCCCGATTAGCTGACATAATCACCTGTAAATACACCTTTGGCATTCTGCAGTGTACAGGAGGGGGGGGGGGGGGGGGCGGG
>JAODUD010000107.1:20605680-20618342 GCA_026784285.1 Stomatorhinus walkeri
GCTTGTCTGAGGCCGGACTCGCGTCCCCCTCCCCGGCGGCGGCGGCGGCGCTGCTCACCATTGGGCGGCTCGGCGGCGCTGCTCACCATTGGGCGGCTCGGCGGCCGCTGCGTGCGCGCTCCCAGACACGCGTGGCGGCGGAGGCTCGGGCTCGTGGCTCTAGGTCTATGACTGCTGCTTTGCTGAGAAACGTAAGAAGTGAAGGGTGATCGCTAGAATGTTTCTGTTTATTTTTAAAAGAAATGTAATGTTTCACTTTTAAAATAAAACATATAAATAAATGGTAAATGGACTGCATTTATACAGCGCTTTTCTACTCCTACAATGTAAACACAGTAAATAGTAGACAGTTCTGTTCAAGTTTACCGATCCCTATGTAGCAGTATAAGTTTATATTTCTTCGGTTTGCGAATTACAGTGAAAGTCTTAATTTACTTGTTTATTTTTATTACACATTGAAAACAATCCTCTTCTCTGTACCGCCATTAAAACATCCGAGAGCGTTTGTATTGTATCGCCCCCTGGTGTTGTTGCAAATAAGTATATTAAATGTAGATTTTCCACTTAGCTCATTTTTTGGTAAACGTGCTTGAACCACATCTTTGGTATTGTTAAAATAAATAAAGTGTATCCACTTTTCTGAACTAGTTATAATATGTAATTTTATGTATCAAGTTTGGAATTAATTATATTTGCATGAATTTCTGCAAGCGGACATTTATTGATCAAGCACCACATAAGGTAGGCTACTGCTTCAAAGATATTGGTTTTGAGATTATCATCTTTAATTTCCATGAAGGCTATAAATCATCTTGCTATCTTAAGCAATCTTTCATCTTAGGACATTCATCTGCAGTATCTTCTAGCAAAACGCAGGCCTACCACGAATATAGCCTGCTTATGTCGGTACAGCTGCAATCCTACAAACGTTAAATGAAAATGACAAGGCGCTGGACCGTGAATAAGTTTCACGCTATTTAATAAAACTACTAAGCGTGAAGTTCCCTGCAGGCACAGTCTGTTTCTCCATGATTTCAGGATGTAACAGAACTAGTCTACATCTTAACATGACAAGCAGACTAATATCATATAGATGCTTTTTCTCTTTATGTTCAGCATCGTTCATTATACACATTAAATGTCTCTAACGCTATGGATGGTGTATCTGAAGGAATTGGTAACGAAAAGGCTTTGCTGTCTTGTGGATCAATCAACACAAATTCATTTTATAAGTACCTAGAATATTATCATTTTCAATCATAAATTAAAGAGAACTTCTTTGTTTCATTTTTAAAGCCCTTTTAATATCTTAATCCTTTTTTCTACAGTATCGTATCACTCATTTTTGGATACTTACCTAGTGTACTAATCAGAAAGTACTAATAACAAAATAAATTAAAAAATTAAGTCAATTTTAAAGAAACCAAAGAGACAGGCAATTCTAGGTGTTTGCTTTCTTTGTATGATATGGCAAAATTTGGCAAAAAAACTGTAACGCACTGTAATGTCTCCTGGAGGGGAAAGTATTTATTATTTAAATCTGAGGCTCAGAAATCGTGTCATGTGTACCCAGAGCCTCCAACCAGGGAACCAGGGTGAAGTACTGTCCTTCAGTTCCCATTATGATCTCCTTGGAGTGCCTTTTTCCAGAATAGCTGTTAATTATCGGCTGTGTGGCGTTGTTAATTGTGTCTTTGCTGTGAGATAAAAATGAACTTTTAATATATGTAAGGCTGCAGACTTCTTCACCCTCCTTGAAGCACATCTGGCCTTGCTCCAGAGCTACTCCTTGGAAGCACTCTGTGTAGCCCAACAGGCTGGTGAAAGGCTAGTGGTCTTCACCTCTGCAGCACCGCCGTAACCCGTCTCCACCTCTGTGGCACCTCCAGACCCCATCTCCTCCTTTGTAGCACCTCCAGAGCCCTTCTCCACTTCTGTAGCACCTCCATGCCCCATCTCCGCCTCTGTAGCACCTCCAGAGCCCATCTCCACTTCTGTAGCACCTCCATACCCCATCTCAGTCTCTGCAGCTCCCCCGGAGCCCATACCTGCCTCTGTGGCACCTCCATGCCCCATCTCCGCCTCTGTAGCACCACCAGAGCCCTTCTCTACTTCTGTAGCACCTCCATACCCCGTCTCCACGTCTGCTGCTCCTCTGGAGCCTGTTTTCACCTCTGCGGTGCCTACGGACCCCGTCTCTGCCTCTGTTGCACCTCTAGAGCCCATCTCCGTCTCTCCGTTGCCTCTGAAGCACATACTGTGTGTGTCATGGTCAGCCCTGACCTGGATTCCATAGTGACCGGACCAGGCCCTGGATCCTCCGCTGCCTTACCGAGACTGGTCCTCTTGGGATCCCCCTCGTCAGGGTGCTCCTCACCTGCAGTTTCGCCGGAGTGCTCCATGCTGGGGTGTTCTTCACCTCTTACTGTCTCATCAGCATCATCCTCACCAGGGCGCTCCTCTACAGCAGTGCCGCCTGCAGTCCCACTGGGCGCCTCCTGTTGTCTCACCAGTTTTTCAGTCGCCTCCCGGGGCCCCGGCTGCACCTTGCTCGCCTGAGGGCCCGTTGATGCTGCTCGCTCCTAAAGGACTTAGAGCTCCTGCCTCGTCTCCTGCCATCCCATTGGCACCTTCCTCATCTCCTGCTCTGGTCTCAGTGGCATCCTCCTTCCCTGCTTCAGCTTTGTTGGCACCTTCTGCTCAGGCAACCAGGTGGGTGCCTCCCTTTTCGGGCCTACCAGAGGTTGCCAGCTCCCAACTCCCCAGTCCCTACCTGGCCAGTTCCCAACTCCCCAGTCCCTACCTGGCCAGTTCCCAACTCCTCGGTTGCTGCCAGGCCAGGTTGGAAGGACTTGGGAAATGTCTTTGTGCTAGTCTTCCCAGATCTCCATCTGACCCTAGCTCCTTCACCCTGTAGCTCTGTTCTCCCGTTTGGACCCCTCAGTGTCCCGTTTTGTTTTCCCCATTACTGTTTGTGTTTTGTTTAATAAAGCCCCTCTCTGTTTACCCTACACCAGTCCTTGAGTCTTTCTTTTTGTGTCATGACGACTGAAGGTCAACACTTCCAAAATAACATACATTGAAATGAAAGTATTGAGTAGAAAGTTTGTCTAATTCAAGCTACCGGGAAACACATGACTCAGCTGTCATTCCTCAGCTATATAATGTGATTATGGCCACCTTTACACAAGCTCATATTTTGGAATGTCAACTGTAAAAAACCCAAATCTCATGGGCGTTCAAGAACTAAACATGCCAGTGTTAGAAAGTACCATCTGAATGTAGGCTCAGGTAAGTAAGGTGGACAGATGACACTGTTCACAGGTCTAAATGAATGCTCACCTGTGGCTTATTTGCAAAACTAGACATATATGGATCCTGAGCTTTTCCTGAATTTTCTCAGCGAATCACTTGAGACTTGTGTGCATTTTGATTGGTGGTCAAAATCCCAGCCCAACTAATTAATAGTTTGATGCAAATTCAACCTCATTACTATGTACCTTCTCCCCAGACTCCCAGAATGCAAATATTTGTTGTGCTCCAGATTCCACCATGGTATAATTATGTAATCCCCTCAGTGAAATATTTTATTATAGAAATATTGCATTACATTATAGATGCCATTCGGCCTGTCAGAATTTCTATAATTCTCCTCTCGGTAAAATTCCTTCATTTAATATATTGCCGTTTGATGGTGTCTGCCAGTTAAAGATAGGGTCCTCATTCCCATGTGTTCTTTGAATGCTGCTGTTCACTTTTCCGCCAGATGATCTTATTTTTCTTTCAACTCATAAATTGTTAAATTTGCAAGTGATTATGTGCCGGCCTTCTCCGCCCTTTAGGCAATATCCCCTCGAGCCCATATGCAGGCAGGTGCTGAGAGGCCAGATTGCCTAAATTCTAATGCCGCTGACTCACAATCTATGACACTCTTTGCCTTTAAGTAATGCAATGATGTGGATGTGTTCACTAAAACTCTGGAGACTCTGAATGTGTCAAACATTATGTGTCTGGGAAGGGAGCAATTTTCTTTGCACCTAGGAGTCTGGCCCCAGAACTCCAATTTCACATTGTTTATCATTCGTTTGTTTGTTTATTTAGGGGGGTTCTTTCTGAAATCAATTGATGTGCATTAGGGTGTGACTTTGAATATGTGTGTAACTTGCACTGTCATTGTAAATAAGGAATAGGTTGAGACTTTCATTGTGGTCCTTTTATTATGGTCTACCTCATACTAATTATGTTTAAGATTTAAGTTAAGTTTAAGATTTTCTGGAAGGTGGCAGAAATCCCTCACAAAAAAAAACATTTGCTGGATTACCAAGATAAAATTCTGAATTTTTCTTCTGAATCAGTTGCCACTTTAAATGTCAAATCATATACATATATGATGTATAAAATATGCAACACTGCAAAGAATTCATATTTCATATGCAAAATTTTACCTTTTGCCAAATAAGTTTTTCTGTGCTGTACAACATTGTTTCAAGAACATTGATAAGTAATTTAAGCATGAATGTAGTTTTTCTCTGCTTTATTTATATGCAAAATGCAGAATTTTTTTTGTCACAAGACATTGGTGATTACATAACATTTTTTATAATCCATAATGCCAGGTTATCAATAATTATTGTAAAAAAAAAAAGAAGTGGCATTTCCATTTCAGACCTCTAGGTGGCATCTTCCGCTGCACTTAGGCCAACGCTTCTTTTCAGTTTCCTATTTCAATGTCTACAGCATTATGGAAATGTATCTTTTATGCTCACCAGGACACTATTAAATGAGGTCTCGCAGAACTCAGATAAGGTCAACTGACGAGAAGTAGATACATTTAAATAATAAGGCTTTTAATAAGGATGTGTTACAGACTCAACGCCAGGTATAAATATACTCCAGAGTAGTGTTACTCTCATTCCTCGCCCTCCTTCGGGTGTTAAGAATAAAGCATACAGATTTCCACTGATGTGACTATGATAATCAGCTTATCCCTATAACTACTGAGCACCACACGGGGGGATGACACAAAAGGTTATGGTGGATGGCTTTAACAGTTTATCCAGTGCTACGTAATACTGGGGTTCTGGTATAATCATAGACTGGAACAGAATGTGACCACAAATTAAATTTGCTCGAATGAAAAATGCAGCTTAAAATGTAACATCTTACAGCAGAAGATTTGATAAATAAATGGTGAGCTACAACTGTGCCCATGTCATTGTTTTCTTGAGGGAGAAACACGACTGAACTTCAACAAAGCTGGATTGTGCAGCACTGAGAAGAGGAACCATGGATGACCAAAGGTACTTGCAGAACGTAGCTGCTTGATCGCTGTACTAAACAGTTACTCCACATACAGTAATCAATACTAAAGATCTATAATCCCTTTCTGGGAGATCTGCATATGGTGCTTGATGTCTGCCCAATAGGAACTCATCCGAAATCTCATCTCAGATACACTCGGTCTCATTATCAGTGAATAAGGCCTGGCAAAAACGGAGGATTTTATGCAACTGATGTAATTTTTGTAACTGTAAATCATGTTAAGGCTTCAGGGAAATTTATGTGTGATTCAACTAAATATGATTTGTCAGTTGACATCAGAGCAAGATATTTATTTTCAGAATCATATGTTAATCTAAATAAATTGTCGATAAATAAAATCCACCCATCATAATGGTACTGTTATTGCCTTTAGGTTAAATGGAGATGTCTCTGAAACATACCTGCATCACAGAAGATGTACCATTTGTTTTTATAATTGTGATTAATGACAAAGCTCCACCAGTAATTTGAATGAGCCGACTTTCTGCTGAGTGTAAACCTATAGGAATTCAGCCCAGTCAGTGTAAATTATTGATATTATGGTTAAAGCGGAGTGTAGGCCGGAATATCAATAAACACCTCATACTACACTCGAGTGAGACAGGGTAAGAGACTAAATCCCAATGCGAATGCTATGGAAAATCAATTCATCACTGCATGCGTTTACCGTGAGTCGGGAATAAATTAAAATACCACGTCTGGGCCTCTCCCAGGAAATGGATATTGTTTTTTCAGGGAGATGGGAGAAAGTCACAGTTTGCACTTGTATGCACAAGTCTGCTGCCACAGATCGAGAAACGGGCGTGCGGCGCGCACAAGGTGAATTCATTTCAGAAATTGTTTCTTTAATGAAACAGCAAATCCACAGTGCTGTGTCCTGGAGCTGAGAGCAAAGTCCAGCTCAGGCTTTGCCAATATAGAATGGATATAATTATACCGGATATATTTGTCCAAAAAACTTGGCTAATCCCGCAAATTTTCAAAAAAAAATTAAGCATGAACAAGGGAGGACATTAAAGGGGAAAAGTGGGGCTTTGATTGTCCTCTGCCTCATTCCTACCAAGCTTAATAGCAAGAGATTAAAATTCTGCTGCAAGCCAGTATCTCTCCAAGGGACAGCTAGGATCTTGATGGGATGCTCAAGGACATTAATATCAATGCTGATTCAGGTCGGGGCGATTTATAGGAGACTGTCTTGCTGGCTTTGACATGCATCTAGAAATTACCTAACAATCATGTTAGTCATTATTCGGCATTAAGCCACTTGTCTAGAAGACTAGAACCATATTTGCAAACATGTGATGGAAGTAATAGGATTTTACGTTCAGTTGTGGAATGGCTCATCTCTTTGTAGAGAACTGTGGCGTGAGGGATCCTGCAGGAGCACGCGTTGCTGGGTGTGTCGCCAAGTCCCGAAATCCACCTCCTTTCCTTATCTTGGCAGGGTGAACTAGTGGGGCGGATGAGGGGGAGCAGGCACCAGCTGTCGCCTGCCCCAGGACGGGTATCCATCACCATCGGTGCCTCCTCCACAAGCATCCGCACCATGTGACGCCACGGCCGGGGAACGAGGTCCTCACTCGTGATGTAGCCGCGAAGAACACTGGCGTCTGCTTAGAAGTGGAGTCTTCGTCTTGAGAGTATTAAATGAGAGTATTAAATTCCACTTTACTTCGAGGTATTACTAATATTCATTCGGCATCAAATGTTTCGCTCATTTGTTGTTACTTCCCTGATAAACATTCATGATTTTATACCCAACTACTGAAAGAAACTGGTATGAACTGGTTCCGTAATACATTAATGTGAAATTTAATTTATTTTCTCCCCAGTTGTTATGCACATACACTGCTAAAAAACTTCTTGTATGTTTTTGCAATCCTGGGTCTCACTCCAGGAGCCTCTACAATTTGCTTACTGATCAAACAGATCTGTTGATGACGTCATCAACATGGTCCTGCACTACACTATGCAACACCTGGACAGCCCTCAGAGTTAGGTTTGGATTCTGCTTGTGGACTTCAGCTCTGCTTTCAATACGATCAACCCTCATCTACTATTTGAGTCTGATGTCTCTCAATGTTCCGCCGTCTCTCTGCTACTGGATCCATGACTTCTTAACTGGCAGGAAACAAGTGGTGAAGACAGGTGACCACATTTCAGATCCCATCTTCTCAGCACTGGTGCTAAAAAAGATTCTGATTCTGATTCACTTCTATGTGTTGCTTTTTATTTTAAATTACCATTGCGATTATTACCATTATTACCATTATCGCGTGACGCAGAGAAAAGAACAAAATAGGGATGGTGGAAGATGTTATTAGAAACTACATTGTAATTTAAAACTTTTCACTTGCATTGTAACCGTAAAAATAATATTTTTAAACACAAAATCGAGAAGCTGGGCGCATGAAACATTGTTTATTTTCTGACTAGTGGCAGATATGAATTTTTCCAGTAGCACTGTGAATACAGCTCATCATCATCCTGTTTTAAATGAAGGGAATGTGTTATTCCTGAAGAAAAGCAAATTATGTATTCAAAATATGCCAGGCAGAATGTCTATCAAATGTTCAAAAAAGAAAAATAATGAATATCCTTAGGTACATTGTAGCACCATGAAAAATTATTCAGACCGTTCATTCATTTTGTGAAAAAGGAGATGTAAATTTTTGGCCCTTAGATTTGGGGGGTGTGATGAGTCATACCTCCAAGGTTGGGGGTTCAAGTTCCTCCCCCACTCTGTGGGTGGAGTTGAGCTGTTTTCCCCATGTGACACACGTGTCGTGCTGAAGGACAAACATAAAATGCCCCCTGCCTACTGCTCTGTCCTGCCTGGGGTAGGGTCCCGGTCCATCTGTAGTGGAAAAGTGGTTGGAAGTTGGATGAGTGGATGGATGGATAGATATTTTAAGTGCTAAGACTAAATATTTGTATAGATTACCTTGTTGGGACACTACTTGTCATTTATCATTCCTTATTTTTTTATTTTAAGGACCCAGTAATCAATTTCTTGTAGAAGCATTACTGGCAAAAATGCAGCCTGATGTGTTTTGAGTAAGGATCAACACTGCTAGCCAGTTTGGTGCCACGTTAAATAGATGGTTATCCTTAAATAATGCTAATTCAGGTGTGCCCCTCTGCTCTGAATCACTGGCTTGGCTCTGTTGATTAAATTGGCATATTCTGTCATTGCATGACCCAGGCAGGGCCTAATTGAAGTAGTCCATACAAACCTAGGAATGAACAGATTTCCTATAAACAAGAACGGTGTACTTCTTCTGACAGCTGCTAAACAGCAGACTGACAATGATTTTCGTTGTTAAAATATTTCTTGAGTGCATAGCAGCTTATGCTACCATCAAGCAAAGCCGAGCACAGGTGCCTCACCGGGGAGACAGCCCAACCTCCATGGCCTTGTGTAATCTTCAGTGATTATGTGGCTCTCTTCCAAGGATTATAAGATCTGCCTTCAATTTTGTTAAGCGCTTTGTTTGATGTGACGCGCAGGCAGACAGGTGGAAGGCTGGGCGTGGGGCTCTGAGTCTGTCTCCGCATTGGACCTTAACCAAACCTCTGTGTCTCCTCCACAGAACTGACGACTGTGACAGATCAGATTACATTCCTTGTCACTTATCATAGTTTTGCTTTAGGGTTTAGCTAACCCATGGTAGGGAAACTATGTCCAGATACAAAACATCACGTAGAATAAAATATATTTAAAATACATACATAAAATGTATAAATCACATATAAAGGCACAAAAAAAAAATAATTCATATGTTTCCATGTGTTTATTTGACATGTTCGTCAGAAGTATAGGTTATGGATTATTAATGTACAGTGAATCCAGTTGTATCAATGTGATGATAAGATTAATGGTAGCCTAACCCAGACTGCAGGGCTTTGTGGACTTAATAATTCACCATTTTTTACATCCTTATACTTGTAGGATCTCAATCTCCTGTGGCAATAAGTGAAGTTTCTATTCTTCCCTAAGCATATGAGGAAACCTCTGTAATTATTTGTGCGTTCGCCATGTTAATGTTATTTATGTTCAGACAGCTGGAAGCCAATAGTACAGCTGTAATTAATGGACTTTGGAGATCCAAGTGCAGAGTGATGCGATGTTTAATTGGGCGGCTTAAATCGTAGTCGGTAACAAGCAGGGTCAAAAGCAAGGAGACAGTGGAGCAATCACAGGCAGAGGGGAAATCCAGGTAGACAAATGCAGGTACGGGAAGTGGGTCGTTAATGAAGAGGCGATCAGCAAGGCAAGAATCAGCAATCCAGGTAGGCAAAAGCACGCATTATATAGATTTTAAAGAAACTGCTCAGTACCGTACAGGGACTCAATATTTTGCAATCAGGCAGGGAAGTACTGGACTTCAATCAAGTGACTAATTACAGGAAACACGTGGCAGCTGTTCAGTATTCTGGTGATGACCAACGTTGGAGGTGTGGCAGTTCAGGGGAAGGTCGCCATGTTTAGGGCTGATCAGATGTGGATGAGGGAAATTAGGAAGGTAGTTGAGTAGGGGGTTGAATGAACAGGCAGACAGTGAGATGCCAGATGCTAGTGCTGGGGTGGCAGCTGAACACAGCTTGCTGGAAAGTCCTATTGGCCACTGAAGGAGCAGCCCACCAATAACTAACTGCCTAAGCCCTCTGTTTAATTTTTCATCCCCTTTGGTCCACCCAGTGCCCCCCGAAGAGACTAAACCACGGTCCTGCAGGCAGGTAAGGTAGCTGAAGACAGCACAAACATAAAACCCTTTTCACAGTTCAGCAAACGTTTACAGACATTTCAGACATCCGACGGCCATCAAGTTGTGAACGGGATCGTTGTCTGCAAGGTGTGCCCAGTGCTAACCAGGCAGCATGACATCGCTTCTGCGTGATATGCAGCGCCTGTAGGCAAACGATGTAGATGGGTCAGTAAGGGCCAGTATGTGCTTTACTTGGTAAACGGCAGTCTGACTGATTGCCATTAGCAGTTGCTATTTTTCACAGTGAGAAAATAAAGAGTGAGGTAAGACAAGCCCTAACAGGAAATTCTCTGAGCACCTAGTATTTAATTATAATATATTATCATTACTTACTCTTGTGTGACTTTTTCCCACATTTTGAAATATACTCTTAGTAGTGTTATACTGAGTAAGTCCCATACAGGTGCCTTGACAGGTAATGGAGTACCGAGAGGTTTCTGTTCATTTTAATGGACGTCTGTGTACTCAGGAGCTCAGGAGATATGAAGCACTGTGCTGCTTAATTCAATGGCAGAGAGAAAGAAGAGCATTAAGAGAACTAAATGGATCTGGTGTAGCACTAGTGGAAAAAGTATCTTTGATGTTGTGGTTTAGCTTCAGGCACAATAGAACATGCCGGGCCTGGGCCTAGTTAAACAGCCATCGCATGGCTGTCGATAAAGAAGTCTGATCACGTTCCCTTCAGCCTGGTCTTGCGGTGTGAAGGTAAACCTGCAAAATCCTCCAATCGGGAAGAAAATCGAGTCTTAAGCTGTTGCTCTGGTCGTAATCTATTGCTTACTTTGCTTTCTTCTGATTAATCTCCTCAACTGTGGGAATGTTTCCCAAGATCTAAAGGATGACCGGAAAGGACACATGATATATATCAGAAAGTCCAGTTTCTAGAGGTCGATGCAGATTTCCCTGCAAACTTTATCTTTGTTTTGCAAAGCCTGTCATCAGTTTAGGAACAAGGGGGATAAAAATTCTTTGTCTCCTGCCAGTTCGTACATTTTTTAGTGAAGTGAACTTATGTTGTTTGGCCACAATTCAAAATATGTCTGAATATGATAATTTCAAACAGGGAAGATGATCTAAATACCACTGAAGAAACATCCAGACCAAGAACTCATGAAAATTTATCTTTCCATTTGAATATTCTTACAGCCTTGGTCCTTTACATTGAACTGCGTGTCATTATTTTTCAGTTTCATTTTTCATGTGCTGTCTCTTATGCGTTGGGAATTCAAAGCATCTATTAACATCTCCTCCAGCCCCCCCAGAACTGCCATGCGGAATCCTCAGCAGGCGTCCGTACGTGCCTTTATGGCACCACCAAACTTCATCATCCTGTCAGTACGCAACCGTAAAAACATGTCATTTTGTCACCAACAGCCATTCCCATTAACAACCAGACGACAGCAACGAGGACAGCAGAAGCCCGCAGAGCAGAAGCCCAGCTTGGATTCTTGTGATCGATAAACCAGTTAGCGAAACGTACTACAGACCGACAAAACGCGACGGAAAAAAACAGTCCCTTCAACGGTCAGGCTAATGGAGGAGGGGCGTAATCCGTGTTGAGCCCTGGTTTAACAAATGGGGTTGGGGAATCCACAGCGTCAGAACAGCTTGGGCCCTGGCCTGGTGCAGTGGGGCATGAGCGTAGCCGCGCGGGAGGGGGGGTTCATGACTCACCTGGTACGAGGTGTCGTGCCAAGGTGGCACCGCGGTGCACGACACTGAAACCCAGCATTTACGGGGGGAAAAAAAAGCGTACTGCACCCGTGCCTGACCCAGTTAAGCAGCTCGGTGCCTGGGGACAGGGGGCACAGCGGTCAGTACCATCCGAAACGTTCACATATGGTGCAGTACGATGGGTGAAGACATACTTCATGCCTACTAACTGTTGCATTGCCGGTAGGAACCATGCAATGCAAATAACAATTATGCTGCATGTAGCAAAATAGTCATTTGATTTGCATATATGTAAATGCAAGATTAAGTGTGGATTCAATTTTCTTAGTGCCTCCCTTAACATCTTACCCTCATCACAACATGCATCAGTCATTAGTTTTAGATTTTAGAAATGTGCTGCATTTGTTTAATGTACCACTGCATATTTCATCACCAAAATGAGAGATGAGTGACCATGGAAACTAAGTAAGGAAACGCCACATTCTAAGCATTGATTTATAATTGAACTATAGGTACAACTGTTTATAGGTGGAAAGCATATTTATATAGAATTAGATCAGATCAGAAAGATGATGTTCTGTCTATTGTTTTGTTTTGGAAAGTGTTCAGTGAATAGGATATTTGCTATTAGTTGGCAACAGTTGGGTGGCATCATGGCAGAGTTTGTGCCACTTTAATATTGCCTCAGTTCCCTCAAGCTGCTCTTAGTCACAGATGACAATCACCACAAAAGCCTCTTACATAATCCTCAGCATCTCCATAAACCACTTCCACAGTCCAATCTCTTATTTTCTGTGTGTTTCTAATGGACACATAAGGAGTGTCCCCATCCGTTATTTCTGGTTCATTGAAAAATACTCAAGCTGTCATTTAAGGTGCCAACACACCACAGAACCC
>JAODUD010000107.1:20634662-20655200 GCA_026784285.1 Stomatorhinus walkeri
GTGAGAACACAGGTTCCATCATGTTCCATAAAGTATGTTCTGCAGTGAGAACACAGGTTCCATCATGTTCCATAAAGCATGTTCTGCAGTGAGAACACAGGTTCCATCATGTTCCATAAAGCGCGTTCTGCAGTGAGAACACAGGTTCCATCATGTTCCATAAAGTATGTTCTGCAGTGAGAACACAGGTTCCATCATGTTCCATAAAGTGCGTTCTGCAGTCAGAATGCAGGTTCGGACCCCACTGAGTTGCATAAGCTGTGTGGCGTGAGGACGCCCACTGAAAGTGAGTAGACTCTCTTCACCTTTATTGCTTTACAGCAGTGCCTGTCAGGGAGGTACCTGTGAGGCCTGGCAAAGCCGGCCGATCTCAGGGGGGGGGAGATGCGAGGGGCTGTCAGCACCGAAGCGCCCTAGCCAGCGGAGAACACAGGAGAACAACAACATGTCATGCCCTAAGGTATTTACATTAAACACTTTACAAAATGAACATTTTTAATTAAAGAAAATAGAAACTTCAGAAATTTAGGAAAGGATCCATTAATTCATAGTTTATGTAATTTTTTGTGCACAGATCAGCAATAACTCCCTCAGCTTTTATTAACATGAGCAGATTATATCAGCGAAAAATTGCCTGTAACAGTTCCACCTGTACGTCTAATTACCGTCTTTAAGCCATATATTTCCTTTTTTGTTTTGTTCCAACAGACTGAAGGTTGCATATAAGTATCACAGAGCTATATTATGATTTCCTGATCCTAATTTGTTTCTGTTCTATCATTTTTTTCTGCAATGGACAGACTGGGCAGTTTGTCCCATTGCACTTTTCCCAAATGACTTGATTGCATACTTGTATATACTCTGAGTTGCTGGGTAGTTATTGGTCTGTGTTACTATTCTTTGTTATGTTGTATTTTTGTCATTTACTTTTTTTACTGATGTGACCAATTACACCAAAACAAATGCCTTGTACTCCAGTTGATTCTGGTTCTAATCCGGTGTCTGTATCATCGCAGTTCAGCAATTGACCAAAGCAGAGTCCAGAGCTGCCAGGCGCTATCAGAGTTACCCCCGAGGAAGGTTGGGGGAGGGGAAGTGTGTTGTGGTGCTCCGTCTCCCCCCTCTATGTTTAAACAATGCTTGTCTACTTGATCTGCGGGTCACACGCATAAACGCAGCGATGCACGCACACACACACACCCGCGTCCTTCACAGGCACAGGGAGGGGGCAGGATCTAGGATCTGCAAAGGCTTTCTGGAAGGGCCCATCTTCAGCTGCAAGGGAAGAGGCACTCCACACACGAAGAGTACCGGGAGCTGAGAGCTGGGGAGCAACGCAGAAGGGAGATTCAACCCCCCCCTACGGACAAACCCCCCGCCCCCAACCCCAACCCACCACAAGGGAATGGACTTCAGAAAAACAAACGCCTGCTAATGAGATGTGGGGTGGGGGCAGACATTAGCCACAACTTGGAAGGTGGTGGTGGGGGGGGGCATGAAGGCTCATTTGCTGTGTTCAGTTCTCAGCATGGATTTAATCTGATGCAATATTTTTGTTTCTGGAACACCTGAGGGCAGCAAGTGATTCGTTAAGCCCACACACAAAAACAAGCGTGCGTGTGTGCGTGTATACACACACACATCGAGACAGGCTGACACATACACACTCGCTCTCCTGTGCACATGCTTGAGAAACAGCTCAGAAGGTACAAAGAAGGAGCAGAAGGCAAGTCAAATTTGTTTCCTATGTTCAGCTTTGTTCTGTATCGATAGACTGCTGGATGACTGGAGTGCAGAAGGATGCAGAGGGGAGCATGAGTCCCACCGGCCAGGAGCATGATGTGTTCTGTCAGAGGGCGGTGGCCCTGATTCTTGACCTTTGTCTTCAAAACAGCCCATTCCTGGACTCAGACACCTGTCAAGAATTTCTTTCTCTCCTAACCAACCAGAGCTCCAACGTCGACGACCAAGGTAACGCTCCTGCTAATGTCAGAAGTCTATGTGCTGCTAGGTAGTATTATGACCTATCGCCAAGCGTGGCTGGATTTTGGAATGTGAATAGGTCACATTGTCATGATGCTAGCCTTCTGATCTTTGTATCTGAGCTTCAGAATGAGGATGTGTCATCCATGAGAGCAGATAGTCAAAATAATGTTAATGTAAGAGTTTCTTGCATGCATTTGCTGTAAATCTGCCTTCATTCGGATAGTGATGAGTGAAATATCAAAAACATTACACCTGCATCAGATAACAAAAATGCTCAGGAGTTGCATGAGGTCCTTCAGAACTCTTCTGCAGTTCTGTTAGTCCTTTGTATTACATTTACACACTGCCAACTTCACAGAGGTCTCAGTTGGTTTTGAAAAGCAACACAAATCAATTTAATAAGGCTTTATAACCATAACAGGGGTTACAGTGTGTCCACTAAATAAACACAGCCATAAAATATATCTTTGAAGCCTCCTTTGGCAGTGTTTCCATTTCCTCTCCAAATTAGTGTCTTTATGAATATCAATGCACACAGGTGTTTAAATGTTCTAAAATAGATTACAAAAGCTAAACTATAGCACTTTTATTTATCCATCCTGCCATTTAAACCCTTGATAAAAGCTGACAACTTTCCTTGACTGAGTATTTAAAGGAAAACTGCTGTTGTTTATGACGCATAGTTATGTAGTGGCTAGCTTAGTTTTTTCGTACATCTCTGCAGTGGCTCTGCATGTCAGGATGTTCCATTTTCTACCTGTGTTGTTGTGGAGTTTCCTGTTAGTCCTCCACAACCCAAAACATGCTAAGGTGAATTGGAGTTGCTACTCTGTCTGTAGATATACACGTGAATGGTGTATGTGCCATGCGATGGGGTGGTACCCTTTACTAGATAGTTCCCTGCCTTGTGCCTGTTAATTGTGGTATAGACTCTGGACCCCTGTGGCCTCACATATGACAAGTGGGTATAGAGGAAGGATATTTCATCAGTTAAAAAGCTTTACTGGTTTGAATAAAGTGATGGATACAGATTCATGAAAGATACTTGATATTTGCTAATCTGGTGGACACACTGCCACTTCGACAGGACACTTTGTAGGTGCGATAACACTGACTTTGACGGGGACCCACTCTTTAATGAGATGTGAGCTGTCTGCTGAAGACTCATCTCGCGTTATGTGCCGGCCGTGCCTGCCACGACAACTTCTGACACGCAGGTGTCATGTCTCCGTGCAGCTATATCCAGAGCGACAGCAGCCTCCGCACGACAGCAGCTGCAAAAACGCCTTTCTGAAAAGCCAGGGGGGTGTGAGTGAGTGATCGAAGCTCATTCATCAGGGCTTACCTTTCAAAATATCTGTATAAAACAGCACGTGTGTCGGACAGTGCTCCCCAAATCAATCACAGATACTTTTTTTTTTAGGTTTTACAAATTTTTTATAGCTGGGACCTTTTCCTGAGAAAAGCCAGTACAACTAGTCATCGATCCACTAATATAGTTACACTTAAATTATAGCTATGTAAAGATAGTAAATAATACAATGCATTCAATATTCCATCTGGCAGCAAAAAAGTCACCTGAATATGGTATCCTGTTAAATTGTTCTAGCACCATCCAAAAGGAATATGCATAACAAAATGGCTTATAAGCACAGGAAAGTGGAAAGCATAGGTGTATCTATAACAAATAAATACCGCAGGCTCTGACAGTGATTACCTTCACACGTGCCTTGAATTAAACTCATTTGCAATGAAGAACAAACAAAGAATCGCAAGAAGAGAATAAACTCTAAACATGCTTGTGCCCATTTAAAATCGAGCCCAAATGAGAGGATTGGAATTAAAGTTGAATTAGTGCATATTATTTATAAGCTTCTGTAGCCTCTGCCGGTGTCTGCTTGCCTCCCTTCATTAGCTCAGAATGTCTGGTCTCCAGGCAGGAAAACATTCACAATAGCTGTTTAGTATTTATAGTTTAGCTATTTCTCTTAATGTCATACCTTAGAGAGCTGTTTAATTGACCACGTCCTTGCAAAACACAAGCGAATTTCGGCAGGGCATTTATGGATGGGACATACATATTGGCATTAAAGAACGTTTACATTGGGGTGGACCTCATCTGTATTTACCTTATAACTCTAAGAAATTGCCGTAGTATCAATCATAGTTAAAAATGTCTGGTAAAAATATCCATGCATCCACTTATCCAGATCAGGGTCACAGGCAGCTAAAATATATGATGTGAAAATAGTGTTTAGGTTTACTACTCAGTAACAAAGCAAACACATTCCATAAATCTGTTTGTATTATATGTTCTGACAGTTATCAGGACATGCAATGCATTCTTTTAGAATAAATTTTCCTGGGTTCCCAGAAATCTTCATATAAATGCAGACCAGATAATCTGTCTATGCTTCTAGAAGAATGGGTTACGGAGCAGGGAGAAAGCCACGTGTTTAGGTACAAAATTCTGTGTCGCTGTGCTTTACCATCACAAGAGAAATGGAAACAAAGTTTCCCGTGCCAATTGGCTCTGCGGGTAAGCCATTAGGACATGAAATGTCACTGTGTGTTATAAAGTCATTGACGTGAATCTTCTGTGCCAGAGGAAGGCTAAACAGAAGCTGTTTTCTATTACTGGGAAAGGCTTACTGAAAAAGGGATCGACTTTTTCAGGTCATAAAGTGCCAGGGATTGTAATAAATGTCAAACCTTACTGAATGTTGGGCTGTCAGATAAAAAAAGAAAGAAATGTATGTGCAAGTTCACATCATTATTGGACACATTGAAATAGTCCCCTACGTCAAACTGAAACACTTTGTCACTTAAAATTTCTGGATATCCATCGATTAGTAAAACCGGCATAGTAACCTCCTTTTTATTCCTGGCTCATTCTGGAACGTCTTAATAGCAGTTCAACCTCTCATTTTGTGAAATATAAAAGCTGGGGAATGAGAACATGCACTACAACAGGGATTGCAAATCCCCCAGTGTGTGACTAGGCGCCCCATCTTCAGGAGTGTGTAACACTAAGAAGTAGCTTCCTTGTGTTTTTTTAAGGCTGCATAATTGCACGGTGAAGATGGTGTTCATTTTTAAGCAGGGGGCCTGTTTATCTCGCGGCATATGGCCTCCGGGCTGAGAGAGGTAATTTATGTTTGGGTCGTGCTGATTGTATTTCAATTAAAGGCAGAGCTGTGAGACTGGAGACGAGGACACCTGCTGGCGGTGGAGGGAGACATCTGCTGCTGGATTGCCCCTGTGCGGCCCCCGCGATTTTGCCAATCAGAACTCATCAGTCGCATGTTTAGTGGGAGCGTCCTGGCCCCCGTAATTAACACGCTGCAGGTAATGCGAGCGATTATTCAAACGATCACCTGAGAAAATCACCCGGACGGCCTGTCTCCCCCCTCGTACTATAGGCGTCGGCCTGGAAAGAAAGGCAGCAGAAAGAAGGGAGTTTCTTTTTTGACCCCCTTCATATTTCCTCTGTCTCTGTGTCTTGTTGGCTTTCATTAAGCCCGACATCTTGCGGAGAGAGGACATTAGCATCACTGGATCGTCCATTAGGCTGCCCAGCGCTTCGCACGGGCCCTCGGACATTAGCCTGGACAGACACAACATGACTCACTTCGCAGGAGGCAGCGAAACAAAACAAAAAAAAAAAACTAAAAAAACAACGAACTATGCAAAGAGCTCTTAAAATTAATCGTTTCTCTGTGCCTTTTAAGGTCAAGCTCTTGGCCTATGCAGTTAAACTGAACATTAAATGATCTGTAGTTCGTACTTAATTATATAGCAGTTTTAGAGTTATATTATTGCGATTGCTGTGCACATGTGATTATTATTATTATTATTATTATTAATAATAATAATAATAATATATTTTAAAATTATTATTTCTTCTTCCCAGAATTTTACCACCAATTCCTTCCTACAGTTATTCACCTAGAAACTCCATTCCACCTCCCAAATGTTCCACCCATTGAGGAGAAGTGTGCTTGCATTTCTCTTTTTGTTTTTGTACCTGCATCCCTCTTTTTAAACCCTCTTCCAAGCAATATTTCAAACTGCTTCCATTAAGTCAGTCTTCGACATGAAGTCCCCAAGCTTGCTGCACACGTCCATTTTGTCCATTCAACCCTCCTTCATCCCTTTTTGCCAACCCTCTATTTCCCTCCCATTTACTTTAATTCATTTTTTCTCCTCCTACAGTTCTTCCACATAGAACTCCACTTCTCAAATGCGCCATCCATTAAAGTGATGTGTTGTATTTCTCTTTTCGATATTGCACCCTCATTCTTCTTTTTCATCCTTATTGTCATTAAACATTTCCTATTAAAAAAGATTAAAAAAGAAGGATAAAAAGGATGAGGGGATGAAGAAGGCTTATGTGGATGACAGTTGGTTGAATACTTTTGAGCTTTTATGCAGACAGCAAACTTATATGGTCTTCAGGAGATCCCCTTTCTAGTTACATTATGTACATGCATTGCGTGTGATGGGGCGTGGCCATCTTGGAGGGAAGGAGGGACCAAGACCAATCAGGTGACCAAGAATATTATGCTTCTTTCCTTAATGGCAGTAACCCTGCCTGAATTTTCTTCCTCATTCTAAAATAAGTTTGGTTCTAATTTTTGTGCTACTGTTTTGGTTAACCACATTTCAGACCCATAACTTCAAACAGCGAAACACCAAGACATCTGATTGGTTAGTCCCGCCTTCTCTAGTTCCTTGGACCTACCTCCTCTACAATCTGATTGGTTATCTCTGTGAACCAATCATCTTTCATTCTGCCCTCAGAACATTTTTGTGTAAATGAAACTCCTATGAGTGTAAATACGCCCTGTGATGGACTGGCATCCCATTCAGGGCGTCCCTCCAGCCTTGTGGGCCCTGCTGTCTGGGATAGGCTCCAGGTGTCTATGACCAGTTTCAGTGTTTGTAAGAAAGATAAATGAGTAAATAGGAATAGTACAGTTTAATAATGCAGCCTCTTGGTGTCTCTATCAGACATTCGAGGCAATTGACCAAATTACAGAGTACTGTGCTTGGCTCAGCTGAAAAGGCCGGAGGCTTAAAGGAGGCTGCTAATTCTTGACTGAGCCACGGCGGAGTCAGGAGGCTACAGGCCAGGGAATCATGCTCACGTGCACACGGACAAAAAGGTCAGAGACCTGCTGACTCCCAGCTCATCATCAACGTCACCAGCCATTCCCAGCTAGGCTTCAGCCTGCATAAAGGTCAGGCTCATGAAGCCTGTGGGGCATCCGGTTACATTAGGCCTCCTCTTATTCCCGCCCAACTTGAGGTTGGGTCCGACAGATCTGGTGGGAAGGGCCCCAACAGGTAGGAACACTTGCAATTAATAAGCAACATGAGTAAATCTGCTAGAACGGTGATCACCAAAGATCCCACAGGGGGAACTGAAGCCCGAGGGCCCGAAATGGCACTGCCCTCTTAATTGCCATTTTCGGTAGGCACAGCATTTCGGGGGAAGATCAGAGCACACAGATTGCCAAAAAAGAAAGGGCCTATTTCCTCTAACTGCATGGCCCCTGCTGCAATATGCTCTCATGAATAAATAACAGCGCCGGCACGCTAGGCCAGCGCAGACAAATGGCACAGGATGCTTGGTCTGTATCCACCCTTGTGGGTGGCAACCACACGCCCTGGCTTCCTGCTCTGAGGATCAGAGGGGTGCGGAACCCCATCGGGCTAGGAGGTGAATAATTTAAGCAGCCTGCCCCGGCACATGAAGGGCACCACGCTAAGCTCACCGGAGGATGAGTGTGGTGGGGGGGGAGCAGCTAGCGGGGGCTTAAGGGGATCAGGAGCTGCCACGCAGGTGTGCAGGACTCTGCAGCGACGGGCAAACGCAGGTCAGGATGGGAACAGATGCGATGGAACACCGTAGGGGGGTGGGTGCAGCTTCCTTTATAAGTCTCGGATACAGCAACTCAGAATACAGGATCAATGGCAACCGTGGGCTAAAGAAAGAAGCCCTTGAGAGGCATTTAAACTGCTGCACAACGTTCTATATAAATTGATATGCTACTGCTTTAAGTTGAATCAAACGCTTGCTGATCATGCATAAATTGCGTCCTATTTGCAATAGAGTGGAGATACTTTGGATGACATTTGTTTAGCTGATGCTTTTATCCAAAGTTACAAGGGTCAGACAGTATGGCGTTATATTAGTACGACATTCCTGAACGCGCAGAAGGACATTCGCGAACAATGTTTTTGCTCTATGCGTGCTCAACTCGGCCACCGCGCTGTCGCTCACAGCGTCTCTCTCGCTCAGATTGGCGCGCACACTCGCTCGCTCGGTCCATCCTTAGCGCGCTCAATTCGGCGACCGCACTGCCGCTCACAGCGTCTCTCATGCTCTCACACATCTTGGCTCTGTACTCTTTTTATACGCTCGTTCAAGTTGGGTTTCACTCCACCGAAGATCACAACATTGTAGCTGTTCAATATGGGGGGGGGGGCAATTTCAATATATATAATAATGTTCTTCTGTGATAAGAATGAGAACTCATTTTTTCAGCTAACACACTTGCAATTTACTTAATTACATAATATAAAAATCTCTTACAAAGGGGATGCTGAATATTATTCCTATATATAAGAACGTGTGAAACTAAATATGGTTAATCCCACTCAATATTTTAGTTCTTTGAACATGGTTATAAAGTTTTTCTTCAGCTCTCTGCAGATCATTCTAGTCTGACTTTGACTTAATTATGTACATATTGTCATACAGTGTTATCA
Source organism: Stomatorhinus walkeri (assembly GCA_026784285.1). Classification (NCBI taxonomy): domain Eukaryota; kingdom Metazoa; phylum Chordata; class Actinopteri; order Osteoglossiformes; family Mormyridae; genus Stomatorhinus; species Stomatorhinus walkeri. The sequence goes on from JAODUD010000107.1 coordinate 20,643,426, forward strand.
GAATTACACATTGTCCATTAATATATTTACTCTACATGCAGTGTAAATATATACTCCTGGATTACTATCATTGACAATATTTCTGGCATTGTTTTTCACATCCTGTAATCTATTTATTCGTAATATTCCTCCAATCAGTAACTCCAACAGAAATATGAAGATATTTTTTTGTCTGAGGGCCTTATTTAAATTGGAGATACTTTAATAAATTATGAAGGAATATTGTCCTTCTTGAAACACCAAGGCAGTTAGCAATGCATGCAACTGGCAGATGTGTGTCCAACAGATTTTTCAGTTTTTTTCTCTCTATTACAATTTTGGGGTAGCCAGAACCTGGACCAACTTCTGTTTCTAGATCCACTGCAAGCCTGTAATTAATTACCAACACTCATGCGATCAATTCTAACCTACAGAGTCATGCACTACAATTTGATTTCTAATCCAAACTTTTCCTTTTTTTACTGCATCGACAGCTTATTACTCTGAAAAGTTTTGGTCCTCTGGCACAAACTGATATCACATGTTTATGTGCCAGGTGGGTGTTGTTGCGTTTGAGATGCAAGCTGGAAGGTTGTGTGAGAGATTCTTGAAGAGGGGCTATAATAACAGCTTAGATCTAGTGTGTAATATTCCAAGCTCTGAAATGATGAACGGCGTAAGATGGTCCGGTAGATCTAATACCTCTGCTACGTTTGTGTCCACCTTTGGCCATGTCTCTTACACTTTGAAACAGTGTGTGGTGCCACTGGCATATTTTAAGTAGTGACCCAAATGTGGGGCAAGTCTTCTGTGATCTGCCGCGGCTTCGCCACAAAAGGGCTCCAAATGTGACAGACCACCTCCCTACCCCTGTATGTCACCTGTCCCTCTGGATGCCAGAGGGTAGCTTTAAACGTTTTAATTGTGTAGTTTGCAGTGACATGCTTACAGAAAGATCTTTTATACATCCCCATGTGAACAATGGAGAATCACATGTTTATCCATATTTGTTGTACATTTACTGTCATGCTTGTGTGGGTTACTGTATGTTGGAAAGACTAACCGTCACTTTAAAACCAGAATATGAGAGCGCAAATGTGGCATTCGCAGTAGGAACAAATTGTCTCTGGTGGCCCGACATTATAATACAGCAGGTCTTGACTGTAACTGCAATGGTTTATGGGTCTAGAGACAATCAGTCAGTCCCCTAGAGGAGGGGTTTGAGAAGACCACCTTCTTAAATAAGAAGCCTCGCACATTTTCACTTAAAATTACATTAGCATCAAACAGCATGAACGATGACTTCATTTAACCCGTTTTTATATATATATCTTATGATGATATTTCATCTGTTTTACTTATTACCGTTGCTTTGTTGTAGCTTTCACATCATCTAGTGTTACACCATGTTTTTGGGGTGTGATCTGGTGATGTCCCGGTGTTGTTCATTACACCTCTTGTGTCATTATCGGTTGTTCTGCAGGGATACATATATTTCAATGGGGACTGTATGTGGTCTGTAGCACATTGAGGAAGGCAACATGTTGAAATACCTCTGTGTAGTGAGCAGACTTCCAAAAAAACCACGTTGAAGCAAAGTGCGACCTCTTTTTGCATACTAGGTGGGTGTTGTTGGGCATCGGCCCGTATGAAATCTGACTTCACCACCTTGGGAAATTCACCCAAGGAAATATTTACCAAATCAATGCCAATAACCAAAAAGACATTCAGGTTCTTTATACTATTAAGTAGGAGAAGCGGGTGCAGCTGCTATTTATTTTATTAAAAATGACCAAACAGAAAAATACAGAATGACCAAAAACACAAATAATAAAAACCATCAAATGCAATCCACACTCCATTCAGAAGGGTCATTCTGATAATATCCAGAGCTGAGACTGGACTAGCTGGTATAAGGGAGGTGTCCCATGCAAAATACTGCAGATTACACAATAAAAACAAACCAGAACCAGTGATGTACAGATAAAACCTGCACAAAGAAAGCAGATGTTGCCCCCTGAACGCACCATTGACTGGGGGCTCTCAGCTACTGAGAAAGAGAACAGGGGGCAACGCACACGTAATTAGTGGGGTCACACAGTCTAACAAATGGAACATCCCACTGCAGTTGTCCACATGCTAAAATCAATAACCACTGGTTATCAATAGCTATGGAAGAAAAGGGCCTCCTGCCAGTGGCGTAAATCTACCCCCTTCTTGTATTGTCACCCCAACAATGGAAAAAAAAACTAATTGAAGGTACCACAGCTGACTCCAGGACCTAAATAGACCAGTGCGTCAGACACAGGATCCAGAGAGCCTGCAGCCCCTTCTGCCAATTTTCCCACCGGCCATGAGAGATGGTGGACACTGGAATGTTGTCCTTCATGTCAGGGTAATTGGTTGATGGGGCAGCAAACGACACTGACCACAACCTTCAACAGGGTATGAAGGACTTGCCTGTCCTGCTTATCTAAGTACAGTGGTATATGCGGATCCAGACACCTTAGGCACCTTTAGGATTCGTTATACCACAGAGCACCACAGCTCTTGGATTTTATGCCCCTTTGCACTGAAGTCTTGCAAAAATACCAACTGACCCTCCTTCCGTGGTCCATCTTGAATTTTTTCTTTTTGCACTCTGCAGCAGCCAGAAACATCTCCCTGGCCCCTTCAAAAGCCATCTTGCTGGATCTGTGGAGAGACCCATTTCAGATATCACATGGCCCAAGTACCATACCTCCTGCTGGAAAAGCACACATTTCGAGATCCTCACCTTCAGACCCTCCCGTTAAAGAGAACTCAGTACCACATTCAACCTCTGCAGATGCTGCTCCACCCTGAAAGAAAAAAAACACAATATCATTGAGGTAGAGAAGCAATGATTGTCATTGTTAGTCACCAAATACCCACTGCATTAATCTTTGGAAGGTGATGGGGTCATTACAAAGCCCACAGGGTATCTGATTCCACTCAAACAACCCAACCGCAGTGCAAAAGGCAGTCTTTGGTCTGTCATGCCACTAGGAATACAGCACACCTTACCACCCTGAACTTTCACCTTCCCAGGAGTACCACAAGGGGCTTGCACCCTCAGATACCAAGGGCAGATTAAACAAGGCCAGGCTATGCTGTTCAAAAAGCAATGCACTAGGATCCTATCCTTGGTGTGACTCTGTTTCACACACTCTATCCCCAGGACAGTATCCAGACCTCCTGCTTACCTCTACTTAATAAGTGGTTGAAGGATGGATGGATAGATGATTTCAAAAGATGGTCAATTCCATTTACTTACCATAGTTGATCAGCTTTGTTAGTTTATTGTTTTAAACTCTGATTCCTTTCAATCTATGGGTTTGGTGTCTCACAGACGATTCTTGCAGACTAAGGAAAAGTAAATAAGTCATATAGGTCATTAATCAATATGTTGTACTGCAGAGTTTATGCTTTTATCAGCTGAAAAACTGGAGTATTTCACAAAAACATAAAACTAACAGTGTAACAGTATTGACATGTATTATGCCATTTGTTATTTAAAATCGAAGGTGATGTCTTTAAAAGATTAACAGCAACTGTAACGGGTCTCCATGGTAAATTGCAGGGGTTTTGGTTGCTCGTTTTATTGTTTGTCCAGCTTATTTTAAAAATGAAAGTAATTTTTGTTTGTTTTCTGGGGCTGCTGTGATTCACAAACATCTATGGGCATCATTATGGATGCGGGGTGTAAACTGCATACTGCATATGTGATGCAAATGAGACTCTATATTTATTGACATACTGTTGGGCTGAGCTGACTCTTGGATAGATGAGAATATATAGCTGTGTTAAAGGCTAACACCTCCATTTCTGGGAATCAGATGTATTCTGCTTTTGAAGAGGACCATTAAGAGCTATTTGCCTGAGGGTACGTCACCCAAAAATAGGAGGCACTGAGAATATGGGTGGGGAATTGAATAAAAAGCCACAGCTTAGTTCTGGGAGTCGAGAAGATGAGCCGTGACCCCACAACCTAAGGCGAGCAATTGCGCGTGGACCGGCGAGGCATCTTCTGCTGACGCTGTCGCCGAAAGCCCCCAAGCAGCAGAGATAAGCCCCAGGTTTATGGTTCTCTCTCAGAGCCTGACTCCTCAGTATCCAAAATGATGCGTGAAAATACTGGTGACGTCGCTGCGGCTGCTGAACTTCACTCCCAAGCTGGAGAAGCAATAACAGCATTTTGATAAATGGCTCTTGCTGTGTCTGATAATATCTAAGAAAGCTGGTCAATATGGCAAAGTAAGCCATTGGCTGGAAGGCTTAAATACATAAGAAGAAACCATTTAAATACCATTAAATACGTAAGAAACCATTTTCACTTTGGAGATTCAGTAAGTACTTAATAGCAAGATGTCGGTTTGTTAAAGAGGCTCGGACGAACAGTGTAAAGTACAGCTCCCGCCTCCTGCAACTTTAACTGTTAGGATCTATGTTGAGCCAGCACTGCAGCCTAATCCAGAGGAAATGACACCAGCAGCCACTTATCAGGCGAAGGAGCGGTGTGTCAAGCGACTGAACGGCATCTTGAGTTCAAAGGAAAAAGTGCAGTTTGGATTGATGTGCCTTGGATGTTCTTACTCAATATCAGTATCCAGCATCGCGATGGTGGCATAAACAATACCAGTCAAAAGTTTGGGCACGCTAAGCCTCCTACAAAGGAGAGTGACAGTGTGGCATCACATGACCTGGCCACCTGATCTAAACACAGTAGAAATGATTTTGGAGGAGTTTCACCAGAGAGTGAAGGAAAATCAGCAATGAGAGCTCAGCATATACGTGGGACCTCCTTCCAGACAACCGGAAAAGCATCCCACCTTGTCAAACTGGCATAGAGGAGACGGTAGGGTCAGGCAGTCTCGGCAGCAACTGGGGTTAATGGTCTTGCTCAAGGGCCCAATATTGGGGTCGCCCTGCCGAACGAGGGATTTGAACCAGCAACCTTCTAAGTCCCAACCCACAGAGCTGGCCCATCCCCCCACCAACAATTGTTTTTTTTTTGTTTAATACTTTTTTGGTCAATGATAAATTTCATATGTGTTATTTTATAGTTTTCATGTCTTTATAATTATTCTAAAATAATGTAGAGAATCGTATAAAATAAACCTTTCTATGGGTAGGTGTTTCCAGACATTTGACTGATACTGTACCTAGATTCTCAAAAGCCTTCATTAAAAATGTTTTCTCTACTTGGCACTCATGGTATATGATCACCATCTCTTAAGATATGGCAGCGAAATCACAGGTTTGACAGAAACAGGCGATATTTGAAGTAGGTCAAAGTCTCTATCTTTTGATTGTGTAAATTTCTTATGAAATGAAAATCATCAAAATTCAAGGTTCAAAAGCTGAAAAGGAGAAGATGATTCCTTGATATAAGCGATAGAATTATATGAGCAAATTTTAAATAATAGAGCAGAGAAGCTCTGAATAACAATATATAGCAAGAAATGGGCTGTCATTCCAATTTAAATACATGATATGTATGAAATACAGGCATAACATTCAGATACATATCTTCAGTATCTTTAGCTTCAAACTGAGGTGTACATGAATAATTTTGTAATGCAAATCAATACATTTTTGACCTTTAGCCTTAAAAAAAATCCTCTGCATTGCAGATATTCTAACACCTTAGCATCTCAAAGTTATAAGGATAAAGATTCTTCAGAACACTGTAAAGGTATAGGTACATGGTGTACCAAACACCACTCCTATAAAGAGCCTTCTAAGAATGTTCAAAGAGTATCTGCAACAGTTTGTTGAACTGCTCATTCATTAAACATTTTTCATAAAAACTTTCCATCTCTTGGATATTTATCAAAATTGGCAGAATACTTGCTGCACTATGCATTATTTACCTTCCTTCTTGCACCTCAAAAGCAAATTAAACAAAATAATGTCCCTCCATCTCAAACTGAAATTGTGCCTTAAGGATGCATATTTTTCAATGTAACATTGCGGCATTACTGATGTAAAGGGTAAAAAAGTGCATTTAAGTCATTACAAATGTACTCTCAAGAGCGACAATAAAAACACAATTTGTGGATCGTAGGTTTTTTTAATGTTCGAATGACGGCAGAGGTGCGTCACTTAACATGGCAGCATCCATGGTGAAATCATTCAAAGAACTGCTTTTGCTGGGTTTCCCAGAACTGGTGTTCCAGCTGTTCACTGCAAAGTACGGATTTGCCCCAGGGTGCAGAGTAATCGCAGCACAGCAGTAGCTGGATAAAGCACGTGTTCCCACCTTCTGCCCTAGGCAAACCATCCGTAGAGACTTACATGTGAACTTGCCGCACATTTAGGGAAATAATTTTCAAATGGTTTGCCTGATAAAGTTGATTAAGAGTGAAAATTAGCTGAGGAAATTAAAAATTAATTGGCACCGCAGCAAAATGGGCACATCAATCAAATGGGTTAAGATTAGCTTTGAGGCAGTAATATGTCCATCCATGCATCCATCCATCCATCTTCTAACCACTTATCCCAGTCAGGGTTGCTTGTAGGCTAACACAGGCAGCATAAGGCACATGGTTGAGGTACACCCTGTATATAATGCCAACACATGACACATACACACTCGCATAGTCACACCTACAGGAAATTTAGACAGATTGGTTAGCCTGCATGTCTTTGTACTACCAGAGGAAATTGGAGTACCAGGAAGAAACCTACATAAAACAGGATGAACAGAAACTCCATAAAAGGGTATTCAGACCCCCAACTCTGCTACACTTTGAACCAAAGATCTGGCAGTTAAAAGTCAAATTCTGTTTCTGCACCAACGTCAAGACTTTGAAAAGGGTGGGAGAGAACGGTTTTCTTTTGTGTTAGGAGGACTAGTACAGTTTTCTATTAAACAAGGTCAATGTCTTCATATAACTGTTGACGTAAGTGAAAATGATGAATGCTGTCTGCAATCCAATGGTGACCCAGGGCAATGTTGTTCTGTATTAGAACACATCCCTGCATCCACTCCTAAATAGCGCCTTTAGAAAGGCTGGCTGTGATTACTGTCAGCACTGCAGCTGTTTCCAAGTCACTTCAAATAACAGGGACTCAAGCATGAGGCATTTATTTTGTCCACTTACATTTTAGCATGTCCTGCCTATTTTAGCCGTAGATTCGCTGCGCATTTAGGACAGTAAGTACTGTTCGTTCAAGAGCCGCATTTAGCTGGACGTACATCAAACATTCTCCAGTGTGCTGGAGCTAACCAGAGGATAAGTATGTCCTTCCCCACAATCTACTTGTCTGTTACTGGCTGGTATGCTGGAGAAGTGTTTGTTTAGAGAACTCCTCTAAAATGCGGGAAATAGGTGAGATTTTGGTAGCGTAAATTCTGCGGCTCCCCAGTGCCTTTGGAATACCAAGTGAGCGAGGCTGCCCCATGATACTCCAGCGGTTTGTAGGTTCCGCCTTCCGAGTAACCATACTGCTTGATCTATAAGCATAGTCTCAGCCCCCAGAAGTTGACTTTGTAGGGGGATTTGAAGGATTTTAAATAGCTATTTACTAAACCTCACATTTGAATAACAATGGCTTAGATTCCGATTTGGGTTACGTGCTGCTGCCTATATGAAGGCTGCGCATTTCATCCCAAGGTGCCTTCCAATGTTTCTCTCCCGGTATCCCTCCGTAAAGAGAAATGAAACCATATTTTATTCCCGGGATGACCGTGAGACACCGTCGTATGTCTGATTTGAGATGAGGCTTACAAGCCGAACACGGCTGAGAGATGTATCCCGCGATGGTACCTGACAGGGGGATCAGCGCACTGATTTTAACGCTGATTCTGGGCACATATTCCTGTAAATCCGAGGGTCATTGGCATGGTGGAGTTGATCTGTCAAGAGCCGTGGGTGTTAAACGCCCTAACGGTAGCAAGTTCATCTGCTGGTAAAATAAATCAACGGAGCGACGATTCCTCAAAAAAAGAGACCTGTGTGAAGGCAATCAAAGTGCATTTAAGGTAAAAAATACAGGCCTTAGGGAGTCCATGCCAACCATTTGTTTGTATTTTCAAACTGCCTGGGACTTTGCCTGCTCCACACTGAGAAAACAATGCTTCTCGGCGGCTGCTAAATTCAGTTAGGGTGGTGGATAAGGACAATTAGCCCCTGTGGCAGCTTTGCGGAACGGAGGTCTATCACATAAGCAGGACAGAGGCACAGGGCAACAGATTTTAAACTAAGGAAACAGAATTACAGGGGGAAAAATGCACACGCACAAAATGGAGATACTGCCCCTTTAAGGATCAAACATAAAGCGGCACTGAAGAAACACCTAAACGATAATGAAACATGCCAGACGAAAAACGGCCTGCGACATCAACCCAGAGAGCATCCTACAGCCCTGTCTCTCCCACCTGACCTTATTAATCCTACATAACCAATTCTTGTCAAATTAAGGCCAAAGGGCGATTCAGTAATTGGAATGTTTATCGCCATGGGACAGAAGATCACCTCAAATCCTGGCCTGTGCCAGCTCGCACCCCATAAATGAAAAAATGAATGCAAATACATGCATATATATATATATATATATGTATCCATCAATACTACAAAGACGTTTTGTAGCCCTTGGTTCCACTGAGCGCTGGAGAGAGGTTTCTGTCTAGGTCAGCATTCTGGAGACGCATGTTGAGGCGGATATGCCTTCCCATCCCCCAAATGAGACCCGTTACCTGAGGAACAACTCATTCAGGCGTTTGTAACATCATCCCTGCTTATAAAATCCAGCCCAGATCCAGTCTTGCCTTCCACATTTTAAACCAGCTATAAAATACAGAAAGAACATCCAAAGCATATGATCTGATGTGAGTAGTATGGAGTTATTTTTATGGTCTGTTTGAACAGAAAGAACTAGAATAACCTTCATAATTAAGAGTCAATATTTGTAGCACCATTACAACATCTGTTGGTTTGGAATAGATTAAACCTGCTTTTTCCAAGTGATACCTTTCAAGAAACACTTTGCAGAGACAATGGAAATTTCACGCCTGGTAAAATACTATTAAAACAGCCCAGAGGGCATCCGTGGGAAAGGGAACAGAATTGTTAAATAAGACACAACAAACAATATTTTTTCTTTCAGTGTGCAAACCTTCAATATCCAAGACTGATCCCAATAATTACAGATCCCAGTCAGCAAAATATCACCAAAAGATACTATTGAATTCACCCACTGAGATGAAAAATATAAAATAGATTGCAATAACTGGGCAGTGATGTGATGATGCAGTAAACATGGCACCGCATACTTAACAGAAAAGAGGTAAAAGAATAATGGACAAAACAAGTCAGGAAAAATGTGATCAAATATTGCCAAAACAATTGGGCTTTATATTAATTGCATGAATTGAATAGCACAGCAACAGTCTGAAGCCACATAATGCAGGGAATGTTAGCAGGGAATGTAGTAATATCACCGTTTGGGAGAGGTTTGTAAAAGTGGAAGTCTGTCATTGGAATGGATTTAGTTCTCAGTCTGAAGAGCGGCTGGTCTGTCAGGATTCCCAAAACGGGAGCAGCAGAGTACCTCGGAAAAAAAGGGAAAAAATTCTTTAACATCAGCGTGTACACTTTACTGCTGACTCTCCATCACACTTTAAAAAACCCCAGACATGTCACACACACACACACACAAACGCACACACACACACGCGCGCACATGTAGGGTAAACATAGGTATACCCGCTCGCGCGCACACACAGACACACACACACACATATATGGAAACTTTTGTTTGAGGTGTGTCACTTCTGGGTACCTCGGTTAATCTTCGGAAAAAGTACAGTACATACTGTGACAGTCTATTAGCAGTAACAAACACCAGTAAGTACCATTATCATTGAAAAATCAGTACTCTCTAATGTTTATATTCCCTGTGTGGCTTCCATGGGAACGTCTGTTATTATGGAAGCCTTTTAGAAATAGGAGATAAAGCCCACCGATTATGATCTATTGATTCGGCGGCTCAGAGGCCTGGTGCGGCTCAGAGGCCTGGTGGTATACGCAGTGGTATTGGTAGTATACACTGTGGTATTGGTGGTATACGTGGTGGTATTGTGGCATACGTGGTGGTATTGGTGATATATGCGGTGGTATTGTGGCATACGCGGTGGTATTGGAAGTATACACGGTGGTATTGGTGGTATACGCGGTGGTATTGGCGGCATACGCGGTGGTATTGGTGGCATACGCGGTGGTATTGGTAGTATACACGGTGGTATTGGTGGTATACGCGGTGGTATTGGTGGCATACGCGGTGGTATTGGTAGTATACATGGTGGTATTGGTGGTATACGCGGTGGTATTGGTGGTATACACGGTGGTATTGGTGGTATACATGGTGGTATTGGTGGTATACGCGGTGGTATTGGTGGTATACACGGTGGTATTGGTGGTATATGCGGTGGTATTGGTGGCATATGCAGTGGTATTGGTAGTATACATGGTGGTATTGGTGATATATGCGGTGGTATTGGTGATATATGCGGTGGTATTGTGGCATACGCGGTGGTATTGGTGGTATACGCAGTGGTATTGGTGGTATACGCGGTGGTATTGGTGATATACAGTACGTGGTGGTATTGGTGGTATACCTGGTGGTATTGGTGGTATACGTGGTGGTATTGGTGGTATATGCGGTGGTATTGGTGGTATACGCGGTGGTATTGGTGATATACAGTACGTGGTGGTATTGGTGGTATACGTGGTGGTATTGGTGGTATACGTGGTGGTATTGGTGGTATACGCGGTGGTATTGGTGGTATAGGTAGTATACACGGTGGTATTGGTGGTATACATGGTGGTATTGGTGATATATGCGGTGGTATTGTGGCATACGCGGTGGTATTGGTGGTATACACGGTGGTATTGTGGCGTACGTGGTGGTATTGTGGCATACGTGGTGGTATTGGTGGTATACGTGGTGGTATTGGTGGTATACGCGGTGGTATTGGTGGTATATGCGGTGGTATTGGTGGTATACGCGGTGGTATTGGTGATATACAGTACGTGGTGGTATTGGTGGTATACGTGGTGGTATTGGTGGTATACGTGGTGGTATTGGTGGTATAAGCGGTGGTATTGGTGGTATAAGCGGTGGTATTGGTGGCATACGTGGTGGTATTGGTGATATATAGTACGCGGTGGTATTGGTGGTATACATGGTGGTATTGGTGATATATGCGGTGGTATTGGTGGTATACGCGGTGGTATTGGTGGTTTACGCGGTGGTATTGGTGGCATACGTGGCGGTATTGGTGATATACGGGGTGGTATTGGTGGTATACGGGGTGGTATTGGTGGTATACGCGGTGGTATTGGTGGTATACGTGCATCCATGTCATACCTGTGCTCTCCAACTATTCCCTTTATATAACATATATATATGTGCACTGACATTTTGTGCGCTGGGAACAGGTGAAACACAAACGTAAGCACGTTTCCTTGACCGTCTCTTAATGCGGGTACGCCGGGTGATCCAGCCCCTTCAGTTTGTGAAAAGCAAAGTTAACGTCAGAAAAAAATAATCAAGTTTGTGGACGCAAGATGGTAACAAGAAGCTATTAGAGTGAGTTTCATATTCGTAAAAGCTGTAAACTGTGACTACAAAGCCTTGCATAAGTATGTTATTGGGTTTTTAAATTGTCTTTTGCTTCTTAATGCTGGTAATGTAGTGCATGTAATATCTGGAGGACATTATGGGGCATCTGGCCCCCCTAACAGAACAACTGGCCCCAGCCTGCCCCCC
>JAODUD010000107.1:20659136-20684670 GCA_026784285.1 Stomatorhinus walkeri
AGGGGATCTTCCAAGCAAAGATTTAAACGTAGAGTCGGCCATGCTTGTGGGGACATTTTCCTACACAGGACGATTGCAGACCGTGTATCTGAGATCTCCTACTCCTTCGTATGTGGCCAGTCTATTCCCGTGAATATCTGCTCATCAAACCCGGGCCCAGCTGCCTTTGATCTCAACCCAATCTACTCCCCACAGTCATCTGCTACAAATGCTAATCATCCCCAGTTGCACTACTGAAACGGCAACTGGGAGCATCATGCAGCAAACTGTTTTCCAGTAGGGTAAAGTTGAGGCGCTGCGGCAATTTTGTAAGCGCTACACCAGCACGATCTCATCATCTACACACAGCTATTAAAAGATACCCTCGCTATTGCTGTCTGTGGCACAGCAGTTGGGGGCATATATGCAGCTTGTGCCAATCCACGGGGTACCCCCTCCCACCCACCCCACCAACCTCAGCACCACAACCAAGAAGATACATGGTAATAAGTTCCTAATGGTGAATCATGACACGGTGCCCTTTATGTCTCATCCTCCTACGCATATTTTCTGTGCTCCAGTCAATGTTAATGAGAACGCCTCGCCTGGATCTTAGCGCCACGCTAAATCTTCCTACGTGTCCGAGGCTATACACTCGCTCATTATTTACGAGTATCCGCAAGTTTGAACCGGATAAGTGTGTAGGCTGTAAGCTGGACCTTGTAGCCGGCTTGTTATTCTGACAGGTAATAGGTATCTTTCTCTGAATGCAATAACCAGGACTTGAGATAGGTTCAATGCACTTAAAGGGGAATGAGTTTTAAACGGCAATAAAGTATTGCAAGACATATAGAACTTTACTGTTTGATCAGTGGCCTGTGCCTCCTGCTTTTTCACCATTTTTTGGCAGTAAATGCGGCAAGTAATAGTTTGTAACTGATCATTTTGAGGATGTAAGTTCTGTCAGAAATAGCTGAGTGTGAAAGTAGAGGGTTAGCACTTAAAGATGCAGGAAAGTGTTGATTTGTGTGTGTGTTTTTTGCATCTCTAAGGTGTGTAGGGAAAGAATTAGACTGTCTGGAAGAGAAGTTCTCTGCTTTTCGATAAAAGCATAAGGCTGACAACACAACAATGTGACTAAATAGCATGAACTGAACATAACATGACTGTCTGTCTGCAGGTGGGAATGGAGAATATGTACAATTCAATGTAAGACTGCAGCCATTTCCAAACTCCTTAAAATTCCTTTGTAGAGGAGAGCTTACCTCAGTCAGTGATGATGTGTTCTGATATGTCACAGCTAGTTAGTTGTTTCGTTGAGTACTGTATGTGGAATATAGAGGTGAGGGGTAATTACTCCAGACAGTGAGACTTTGAATTTTGTGACATGCAGACACATACATCCTTTATAACGATCCACTGAACTTCTAACAATAATTGCTTATACCCTTTGTGATTATACCATCTCAGGGCTTAGATGGCATTCTTGTTGTTTTATACATCTTCTTTCCAAGATCAGTAAGCCTTGTATACCTCTGAAGTACTCAGTATATGTATCAAGCCCAACTACTTGAATTTCCTAAGCCTGGGTTAATGGAACCCCTGTGATATTTTATGTAATGTGCTATAGCTGTGTGGAAATCCATACAAAATCCAGACAGAAAGGTCATTTATAACACAAGGGGAGGGCCCAGACATGAAATAGTAATCTTTTTTTTATCTTATTTTCCAATAGCGTAGAAAATTGTACCTTAGCTTACACCTAATACCTGTGTTGTTTCCCAAAACAGCTGCCATAAGTGTTCTTACATCTCCACCATTTGGTTAAACCTGTCCCCACATAAAATCCCAGTTCCACCTTCCCTTCCACCTTGTCCTGCTTGCCCTGCCACCTGGAAAATGTCTCATATCATGGCACGGTGGCCGGGTCACTGCAAAGAAGTGCCAATCAGCAGCTTCACTAGGGGAAAAGGCAAAAACCGATTGCCTGTTTTCTTGGGTCAGCTGATGACAGCTGATTTTGGAATTATACAATGAGACAGAAAAAGGCAACGTTTGATTAAAGAAAAAGGTTTCTTGGTCTGAGAAAGGCTCACTGGCACTCAAAAATCAAAGTAATTGCTATGTGGAAAATTACAGCTGAACTGCCATATGTGTCAGTGAGGTGGGGGTTTATTTTGTCGTCAAGAAGGTCCTTGGGGGACGGAAAGAAGTTGTGTAACTTCAGGGTTTGAGCAATCACCTCATTTTGATGTGTTGCATAAATGGCAGTTCTCTTTTATTGAGATAACATGTGACTTAAAACTCCTTAAATTAACCCTGGGACTGTTTGAGTCAGAATGAATAATGCAGCCCTTTACTTGCATACTCCTGGCTGTCACATGCATCTTTCCCTAAGGAAGCTCTTGATTGGTTCACCAGGTCCCCTGGGATGTCAATCAATTAGGAAATCCAATGAGATGAGATAATAGTTTCTGGAAACAGTCATACATGGGTTGTACTACAGTGTCTACCCATTTTAATTATCTTAAAAAAAAACTGTCTTCAAGATGATGAATTAGTTCAAAAGTCTCTTGGTTTACACATTGTTGTTAGAAATAATTTGACAGGATTGATTAAACACTTTTTATTTTTTACTGCAAACTTGCCATACACGCTGACAATTAATAATCACCAAACACTCCAGAAGTGCCAGTATTTTGCACCTTATTTTTTATAAAATATTTAAAGAAAAATATAAATCATCCATCAATTTTCCAACTGCTGGTCACGGGGGCCCCAGGAGCTTATGTCAGTGTGTGGAGGGAAGAAGGGTGGGGGGTCAGTCCATTGCAGGGAAAATACTCCGAGTGCATTTTAGACACTAATTAACCTAACTGCTTGTCTTTTTGACTGAGCCACTATGCGACCTCATGTAAATCATAAAAGCACTAATTATATTGTCACCTTACCCCACACAAACATGTCTACTGAAGATGTTTTATATACTGTCATTTAAACAAGCCCTTGTCCTGAAATAATGAAAGAAATGAACTGGCCCAGTTAAGAAATTTGTTTCGGTCGACAAATCTGAAAGTATTAATATCCTATAATATCCCTTAAGGCTGTTGCATCACAGGCAAACATGGAGGCATATTCATCTTGGGGATTTTGCTACGTAATGGGCAGATTTTGACCGAGCCATTGGAGTATAAGAAGACTTCCTAGTTTGGGCCTCTAACCTCAGTGTGAACGGCTTTGGCACAGATAAGGCCTACGGCCAAACGTCAAAAAATACATCTGCTGTAGTTGAGGAGGCCTACAACTTATACATGATTGACTGAAAAAGGGTATCAGGAACGCCAAGCTAAAACATAAACTGCTGATCGAGGAGCACTTCAGGTACAACGCTGACCCCAGATGCACGTGGCAAGTCATGCAGAGTATCGCTGATTCCAGAAGAGTAGACACAACCCCCCCCAACCATAGATACCTCCTTTCCTGATGAGCTCAACAACTTCTGTGCTTCTTTTGATCAGGATACCAGCCTTTCAAAGCTGCCCTGCTCCCAGATAATCAGCCCATCAGAGTTTCCATCTCTGATGCTCCAGCTGCTCTGAGCAGAGTTAATGCACATAAAGCTGCTGGCCCTGATAGCATCCCGGGACGTGTGCTTGCACCATGCGCTGGACCAATTGTCCAAGGTTTTTACTGACATCTTCAACCCGTCATTGGCCCAGGCTGTCATTCAGATGTGGCTCAAAACCACAAAAATTGCTGAATGGCTTCCTCCCAATGTCACTCACCCCCATCATCACCAAGTGCTTGGAAAAACTTATCTTGACTCACCTCAAGTCCAGCCCACCTTCCACACTACAGTCATCCCCTCTAATCTGACCTCGACATCAGCACCACCCTGTGCACCTGGATGCTTGACTTTCTGCATTCCCATACATGGATCAAATACCGAAATCAAATTTGAAGATGACACCACCGTAGTAGGACTGACATGTGATAATGACACATCTGTCTACAGGGAGGAAGTCCAACATCTGGCATCTTGGTGTACTGCCAGTAACCTTGCCCTCAACAAGAAGACCAAAGAACTTACCAGCAGAACAGAAGGAGCAGACATGTCCCCATTCACATTAATGGTACTGAGGTAGAACGTGTGTTCAACTTCAGATCTCCGAGGATCAGTCTTGGTCCTTTAACTCTTTCGGCTTGGTTAAAAAATGGCAAAAGTGCCTTTATTTTCTGAGGAGGCTATAGGAAGCCCATCTGTATCCTCAGATCCTGGTGAACTTGTTTAGAAACACTATTGAGAGCATCCTGACCAGCTGTGTTATGGTATGGATTGGCAGCTGCTCCATAGGTGACAGGAAGGCCCTGTGGCAGAGCGTGAAAACTGGCCAACACATCATCAGTGTCCTACTCCCGGCCATCGCCGACCTCCAACATACGCGATGTCTGAGGTGGGCCCACTGCATCTTGGGAGATCCCCTCACCCCAACCATGGACTGTTTGCTCTCCACCCATCAGGAAGTAGCCTGAAGTCTTATACCAGCACACCCAGGAACAACTTTTCCACAATAATCACCGTTCTTAACTCCCGGACCCCGAACTAACCCGCTCCCCACACCCCCACACCATGGACCGTACTTTTCACACTGTGGCCCCCATCTGTTCTGTTTTGCACATAGCAATCATCAACTGTCTGTACTCAAATATATAATGTATAAAATATTCCTTCATCCCCATTGCATTTAACTTATGTCAAATCTTAATCCTTTGCCCCTTATTTGTAAATATTCCTGAACTGTACAGTATTTGTATTCTCTGTAAATACGTTATGTTGCAAAAATCTGGATATCATTCTATATGTTCCTACATGTAAATATAGTCTCAGCCACACTATTTTCTACTTTGCACTAATAGTATTTGTTAAGGCTGCCTTGCCAACCATTTTAATATTTAAATATATTTAAAATATATAAAACCTTATATAATTTATTTATATCCCCTCATAAATATTACCTCATAAGATCTTTATACTAGTGTTTGCACTTATGTTTAGATAAAAAATTGCATTGTGCATGAACTGGTCTGCAATGACAATAAAGTTGAATCTCAAGCACAACAGCGTTAAATGATGGATGTAATAGCTGTATACAAAGCACTATGACAATGTGTCTCTTGTTATTATGTTGTATTTGTACTTTTCCCTCGCCATTTTTCTCATACGGGACAGAGCCACTCGAGCGCAGAGCTGTAGCATTACTGACATCAAAGAATCATCTAGTGGGTGTAAGTTATAAAGTGAGGAAGTGAACCACTGCTTTTTGTTACTCAGGAAATGAGTGAAGATGCGGGCATCTGTTTCAAAAAGTTTTTTGTATTTAGGGACCAAATGCATGCAGTCTGGATGATTCCAGACTCTTAATGTGTGAGTCTGTGTCTTCAACCCTGGGCTCAACAATACAGGTAAAGGATTTTTTGGAGCCATTACTGACAATGGATAGAAGGAAATAACAATGATGGTATTGGTGTGTAGTGTGGTCTTATGCCTTTGGCAATATATATCCTGCCAGGTACCCACAGAGGTTCTCATGGGCAATGCAGGGGGACAGCTGCTGAGAGAATCCCACATTATCCGCAGAAACCTGGACCCTGGCCAAAGTTTAATTGTCAAGTTGTACTCACAGATATTTTATGGCTTCTGAGAGAATGAGTCTGTCAGACGTCCTGTCCGCGATTCGCTGCGGCAAGCGGTCCATCGTCATCTTCTTATAAGCAGCCCCACGCCCCCCACTGAAAGCCGTTTTGAGTTGCAGATGGGCGTTTGGACCACGCGCGTCTTCAGAGAGCCCTGTTGGTCTGAATGTCTTTGACATGCGGCAGCCAAGCCACCCCGGACATATCTGCTCACGGAGCTAAATCTACTTCCTTTTGGCATGAAAGCAGCAGAGCAGGGGCTGCCACTGGAGTGATGGATACTTGGGGCTCAGTGGATTTCAAAGGGAACACAAGAAGAAAGAGGCCAGCGCAGCAGCTCCAGTCTTTACCGTGCATCCGAACACAGCCTGCTTTTGATGTAGCATTTTGCTGGAGTTAGTACAGAGCTTTCCATTTGGACCCAGGCAGACTTCTGGTGATTTAATGAAATTCTCTGATTGAATAGAGAATGGACCTTATTAATGTTAAATACTGTTATTTTATTGCCAAACCAATTCATCTGTCTGAAGAGATATATGGTTTTGCCAAATTAAACCTCAATTTTGCTTAGGGTAACATACATAAATGTTAAGACACCAAAGCCGGCCAAGGACTGAGTGTGCAGCCATGAGATTTGAAGTCCTCCTATGCAGAGCTGGCCCAAGCCCATGTAGTGCCCTAGACATTTCTGACCACTACCAAGCTTGATGTCTTTTATATCCACATAACTTCTCTTGTTAATGTGTGACATGGGGGAACTGGCTGGGTAAGTAGGTGCCCCTTTGCAGTTGGCGCGCTAAACATCTATGACACCTACTCCTATGTAACCAATAAACTTTTGGGCAGTGAGTGGATCGACAGGCTGAGTGTCAGTGCCTGTGATCTGAAGAAGCAAGGCCCTTAAGACCCCGTGCTGTGACACTCCCAAGTTATGGAGAGCCAGACGGGGAAGGCAGAGACACAAGTTCCAATGTATTTGTACTTGTGCATTTGGCCGGTAAAGGGTTTATCATCAACCTTTATACATTAGTCAATAAGGTGGAGGTAAGGAGCAGGCACCGATTACAGTGCATTGCCACACCCACCACACGAGAAACAACCTCAGGGATGAGAACCTGAGTGCAGCCATGGGACGGTGATTCCTCAGCATCACACTAGTCCGAATGGACCAGTGTGAGGTGTTTTCCGGTGGCTAGAGTGACAATCCTGTCAATAACCCCCAAGTTATTCCCTGTAAGTTAGAGGACTTCCTTATAGGGCTGAATGTACATTAACATCATACCCAGGATGAGACAACTGCAGGATAAGGGCCTTGCTCTGGGGCCCAATGGAGTAGAATCACTCTGGGCATTCAAGGGATTAGAATCATCAAGCTTCCAGTTGCTGGACACAGATTCCTATCCTCAGAGCCATCACTCCGACATTAGTCAGTGAACAGTGTCAATTACATTCCTATTTTTCCAAGCAATTTGCAGTTGAGTTGTTTTGATGCAATTAGTCTTTTGATTGGCCAATCAGTTGCAGATGTTAGTTAAAATATATATCTCTCTGTGCAAGTATTGCAGACTTTTCACGACATTAATACCATTGGCAGTTGATTACATATATAAATATTACACAGCCGGTGACTCTTTTAAGCTCTTTCTGGTGTGAAAACTCGATGCTTGGAAATATTATGAGCCACATGGAGTCAGAAGCCATGCATGAGAGTAAACACAAGAATAGCATCATGGCTGTTCTGCATGGAAGTGGGCCATAGGAAGGATGGGCTGCCTGCAAAGGCCTCAGCTACTGGTAGAGGCCTCTGCTACTTGTAGAGGCCTCAGCTACTTGTAGAGGCCTTAGCTACCTGTAGAAGCCTCAGCTAGTTGTAGAGGCCTCAGCTAGTTGTAGAGGCCTTAGGTACTTGTAGAGGCCTTAGGTACTTGTAGAGGCCTTAGCTACTTGTAGAGGCCTCAGCTAGTTGTAGAGGCCTTAGCTACCTGTAGAGGCCTCAGCTACTTGTAGAGGCCTCAGCTAGTTGTAGAGACCTTAGCTACTTGTAGAGGCCTCAGCTAGTTGTAGAGGCCTCAGCTAGTTGTAGAGGCCTTAGCTACCTGTAGAGGCCTTAGCTACTTGTAGAGGCCTCAGCTAGTTGTAGAGGCCTCAGCTACTTGTAGAGGCCTTAGCTACTTGTAGAGGCCTCAGCTAGTTGTAGAGGCCTCAGCTCGTTGTAGAGGAAGCTTGGGAATATTCACGGATGGGCTTTTTCATTCCTGAGACTGAAAAATGGTGCAGTGTGTTTCAAGTTGGAAGAAGAGTAAGATTTGTTATGGGTGATACAGGTTTTGTGGGAGGAAAGTATCATGGTTGGTTCTCCAAGGGGTGCCATGGCTACTCTCCATAGCCATAGCCAGAAATGCATTTCGCCGTGGGGGACAGCGAATTTTGTGGGGGGCTAAATCTCATTTTCTTGCTACTTGGCTATGTCTGGTTGGAGCAAAAGCAAATTTGGGCAGGGGTGGGTCAAACTTCTAATTTTACTGCTAAGTACAATTAAGACATTATGAGCAACCAGTGTGATTTAACAAAAACGTGGCAATAGGTCCAATCACTAAGTGGGTAAGCAGGTCTCTGCAGGTAAATTCAAAAAGCCCTCTTTGTCCAAGGAGTTTCCTCTCACAAGACTGAAATCATGCTTTGTTGCCAGAGCCCTGCTTATACTGCTTATGATGCAGAGGGGAGAGTGAAAAGGTTTTTAAGTACCAAAAAATGGGGATTTAAACTCCGCAGAGACCTCTGTGACAGGCCTGAACATGACCTGGTGTTAACGGTGAGGCAGTATGAACAGACTGAAACAGCACTGATAGTGGATTTTTGGTCTCTTCGCATATCGACGCTTTATGTCACCAGCACACAATGTGGTCAGTGTGACACCTCGCCCTCTGTCTTATGTAGTGGCGGCGGTGGACATTTATAGATGGACCATTTTGGAACAAGATGATTTATAATGAGTGGGAAAGTGGGCATCTATCCGGTAATGGGCAGGTTTCTATGGAAACCAGGTTAGATTTGAAGGCACTTGAAGAACAACCCTGGGGCTCTCTGACTCTGCTTCACAACATGGCTTAATTAAATTTGTTGCTCTGATGACATATTTCATATGGCCAAGCTTTCTGTGTGCAGAGAGAAACTGAGAATCCAGCCCTTCTATGTAGGCAGAGGAGCATATTAGAATCTTCTGTTTCAACCGACAGAATTTGCATGATCTTCGCAAATTCAAGTTTAGCTTGATATCAGTATAGCTGAAGTATACTTTTCATTAGATAATCACAGGAACGGGGATATTAAGGCTGTAAGAAAACTGCAGACGATGAAAGTGTTTTAGCATGTAATCTTCGAGCCCAATAGCATGCGTGTAAATGGTATTGTATCTGCATTAAAAGCCACAGGGAGATTCCTTCGGCGTGTGTATGTCTCAGCAGATTGCTGATCCATGAAATTGCACATGGTCTGTTTTTGAACGAATCTGGCATTTGGTGTTTGCCTGCTATGTGGGCAATTGAAATGATACTGAAAGACTATTTCCCCTGCAGCATTGAGGCATTCATTTCTTTTCATTCACAGATATGCTCTTGCATAAGCCATTAAGTTCATTACAATGTGTGCCCTCTTAAACTACGGAAGTCCAATTCCAAGTCCAAAACCAATTTAATTAGTGTGTGTAGAAGAGGGTTAGTTCCCGGAATGCTAAATATTACTGCCTAGTAGAATTATGCTCATGGTTTCATTCCTCTTCAATCAGAGCTATCTGTCCCAGATATATATTACCTTGTTTCCAGTCTAAACAGAACCATTATCCTTTGCCTTACAACAAGTGGAAATTCATGTAAATGGTCACATTTGAATAGATATTGATTTGTAAGCAATGATGAGAAAGTTGTGAAAGCAACAGTCCAAAATACAGTAGTTGTGCACGCATCTTCTTTCTGCACGCATGTTCATTCTGCACGCATGTAATGCCTGGTTCTCCACACTTAGATGCTTCTCTTTGTCTTTTTTTCAATTTTTTTTGGACCAGGTTCCGCTGTTCCACAATAGTGAAAGATCCACCACAGGACTTCGATATATTCTACCGTTTCCCCCAATAATGAAAGCTTTTGGAAAATTCCTCTTGATTGATCTGAGGGCAGGTTCATCTCAGGGGAAGACATTGGTAATTGAGCTCCGCATCTCATGCCAGGACTCTCTCACACTGTCAGGGCACCCCGACCCGCTGGGAGCTGCTTCTGGTTCATTAGGCATACTTGTCTCAAGAACAGGGCCATGACACATGCTCTCCTCTCCTCTACTACAATCGGCTAATAAGTGCAGACTGAGGTTTCTGAGTTGGAAGCGAATTATCGGGATTATAGAAACTTTGTATTATTAACACCCGATCGCATAAACACAGTTGCGATGAATAGTGACTCAAAAAACACTCTGAAAAAAAAAATCAGTATTATAGCATTGTCTTTCGTTTTAGTTAAACTGTAATGTTCATCCCCATTGCCTGAGTTGTGGATTGGGTGCACCTTTCATATGCTGTCAGTTTAGCCATGGACTGCGGAACACATTTAAAAAAGGTGGGGGGTGGGGGGGGGTAGGATTTGGGATGGGGGGACAGTCATGTCCACTTGTCTGCTTTTGAAAAACTCAGAAATAACCTTTTGTGTTAAAAACCACTGATATAACGTGGGCTTTTATTAGTACAAGTCTTGATTATTTGTAACAAATTTTTTTGCAATTGCTCATGGCTGTGTTCTTAAAGACACTCCGCCACACATGAATGCAGCTGAGCATTTGAAGCTGTGCTCTGTTTTTACTGTACCAGAGGGAGCAGCATCTCGTGTCAAGGTATTGTGGGTTTGTCTGTTAAAAACATTCCCCGTGTGAGTGAGCGCCAGAGGAAAGAGATGAAAATAAATCTGCAGATCATGCATGAATATGTGGGCAGCGGGCTTTAAAAAATGTTAGGTGTGTTGTGGTGTTTTCTGTCAAAGTAGAAACAGTAAGTCAAGGAAATGAGTCAACAGAGTTACAAATCCTACGGTGTGTGAAATCTTGTCCCAGGTAGGGATACACTCTCAGAAAAAGGGTACCAATTTGTACCTTTGCTTGTTACTGCGGCTGTACCCTCAAGGGTCTGCCAGTTGTACCCATATCTGTAAGTAATTATACCTTTTACGGTACAGAAATGGACTCCGGGGAACATCTTTGTACTATTGGGGGTGCATTAATGTTGTTTGTACCAGGGAGAGTCCAATTCCGTCCCTTAAAAGGTACAAAATTGTAAGGTACAACCCCAGTGACGAGCAAAAGTACAAACCGGTATCCTTTTTTCTGATAGTGTATGCTGTGCACTCACTCCATCAGGCACTCTGCTCAATTTATCGCAGGATTCGGTTGAATTCCCAGTTCAGCGAAAACCTCATTTGAAGACAGCTAAAACCTCGGGCAAACCCAACATGAGGAAAAGCACACAGTTTGTCTCCAGATTTGTCATATTAAGTGTGATATGTCACCAAAATTTCACCCTTCCAATCAATCTTACTACTGCTCACCCTAGCGGAGGTCTGGGCAGGGCAGGGGGGATATGTCCTGGATGGCATGCCAACCCATCACGGGGCACATACACAGCACAGACCTGCATGCTGGGAAATTCAGAATTAGCCAACATACATGCGTCTGGACATTGTGAGAAAATAGCCGGAGGAAACTTACACAACAGGGAACATAAATATTGTGCACACACAATAGAAGAGAGATTCAGGCCCCCAGCCTTGGAGGAAGGAGACAGTAGTGCTACCTGCTGAGTCACGGTTCCACTCAAGGGCCTCATCGTTAAGCTGTTTTTAGTGACTCTTGACTTCAGGGTTAGGGTTAATTAGCTCAACCCTCTGTTGAGTTGCTGGAATAGGGAAATTATTATTACACAAATTGTTTGTAAAAGGTGAGCGGTTTCTGCATATGCATTTCAGCGCCCATGGGGATCGCAGGTCAGAGAGTGACCAGGGCTAATCATTGTTGCAGATTTCTCGACCATATGGCTCCTGAATAATTAAAACTATAAAGCCTTATTTAATTGCGAGGTACAGCCTTGGGTTTCAGCTGCAGTGTTCAACATATGCTTAGCAATTTGCATTTAATTTAACATGAAAAAAAAATCAAAAAACACGTTTTGCGTGCGATGAAACGAAAGCCACTCAGGAGTACTTAAATGTGGGTTTGTGTGTTAGATATCTTTAATATAATTTGTTAAATCAAAATGTAGGCAAAATTCCATGAGATGTGGTACAGGCATCAATCGTGGTTCAATCATGTGACAATCCAAGCTGCTCTGACGGAAGGAAAGATGATAGCAGACACGATGCAAGCAAAAACAGTGAGTCAGAGTGTAAATCGAACAAACTTCTAGTGGCAAACATAATGAGTTATTCAGAATCAGGGAAATGTATGTAAAGGCCAACAATGATCCCACTATGTGAGTCACAAGAGAGTTGGCTTTTCTGAATTACAATGTATATCTCCGGTGGGCCCAAATGGTAAGTCTGGTGGGTCCACTGTGCCTTTATCCTTTGCAAACACAAAAATGATAATCATAGAAATGAGACCTTTGTCCTGTTCCCCCCCATTCAGAGTCCCTGCTTCTGATGACCTCCCTTGACAGATTTGCACATTGCTGCAGTTTCCCAGAATGAAAAGGGTCCCTTTGAAAATGGGCATTTACCGACTGTAACTATAATTACATCTTGGTGTGTCTGCAAGTCAAAAGCAGTAAATGCCACTGTGGCAGTCCTGGGGTTAATGACTGCACATGTCTTCTTGTTTGGGCTTTGAAGCAGTGTTTTTCAAGCAGGCTTACCTGAAGCTGAAGCAGATCTTTCAATTTTGGATGCAAAATCACAGCTTTGCCACTTCATTCATGCAGATCTTCTGCATTTCCCCTTCTCAGTTGACTATTATTAAGCAAAACAATTAATCGTAAAGTAATTTTAATCGAATGCGAATGTTCTTTTTTATAACAAAAAAAAGTCTCAGCATGTGCTGAGGTGTTTTGTGTGGGTTTTTTTTGCTGTAGGTTGTGGACATTTAGGGCAGGATGCCACAGTTGTGGGAATCACAATATTTAAATATTAAGCAGATACATTGTGGAAGTTTAACACAAAGGCACCCCACAGTACTCAGGACTGAAGTAGAAGCATCTTCTTTTATTGAATGTATATGGTTTAATTTATAAACTTTTCCTGTATTATAACATCAGTGCTTCCTGTCTTGCCTCTTATAATATTCAATAACTTAATGCACGCTGTACATTAGAAGTGTCATGCTGTTTATCAAATGACACCCAAGGCTAATGGGTGGATTATCTGTCATCTTAAAATGAATATCAAAAGAGCTAGAAGTGTAGTTAATGATTGATAAGTACCAAGTCTATTTAATTAGCAAAGAGCCCTCTTTATTAGCAAGCCACTCGATGGGTTTAATATGGCTGGGAATTGCATATTATTTTTCACAGACGGATTAAACTTATCAAGTACCAGGCTGGAATTCAAAATTACTCTGATTACTGGAGGATTGCTGTAATTTTTATACAAAAACAAATAAAAAGATCATTTTAATTAATATTTTAGCTGGGCAGATGGATCCACTTAGCCATAGGCACAGAGGTAGTTCACCAAATCCCTTTGTCTTAACCAATTAAACTTCTATGTAACAATTATTCATTGTTTTTTTAATAATGAATTAAATCTCAATTATTAACAATACTCCAAATATTGATATAGCTAGATATGAGTATAGTTTTATTTTCAGGATTAGTATAGTTTTATTTTCAGCGTTGCTGCTAAAGATTTTGCCACTTGAAGCAGAATACAAAAAAAAAAATCAAATAAACTCAACCTTTGTTGTTTATTGATTTTCTAGTGCTTTAGTTTTTGCTTTTAGCAGTGATGTTTTGGAATTAAAAAATGACAACATGCAATTCTAATGAACTGGAGGCAGTGAATTTCCCTTACTATGTGACAGTGAGTGAACATGTGCAAGTAAATATCCACTGATAGCTTAACATGGTT
This sequence comes from Stomatorhinus walkeri, assembly GCA_026784285.1. Classification (NCBI taxonomy): domain Eukaryota; kingdom Metazoa; phylum Chordata; class Actinopteri; order Osteoglossiformes; family Mormyridae; genus Stomatorhinus; species Stomatorhinus walkeri. The sequence goes on from JAODUD010000107.1 coordinate 20,672,903, forward strand.
AGAGGACTGTAAGGGTCATGATCTCTATGACTGAAATTATTATTTTTTAGTGATAGCAGAACTAGCTGGAAGCCTTAAAGCTTAATACTACTCTGGAATTTAATGGTAAGATACTCTTAGTAACACATTAACAGTCATGGCAGGACTGCACAATGCTGATGGTTTTATTGATCTTCATGAATAATGAAATGGGGCCTACAGATTTGTAACATCAATCTGTCACACATGACTGCTAAAATTCAATTAGGGAGTAACTCCCTGCTATGTGTAATTAGCTGAAGACTATCGATTTTTCTTTACTTTATATACTTTAGGTTTATTATGTGCTAATAGCAAGCAGAAAATAACAGAAAAATGCCTAAAAAACACAATTTTCTTCTCGTATGCATGTTAAAATCAATCATCACAGAATGCTCAACAATATAATCCTTCAATGTTGTGCAGTCAACAAAATGTTTATTTGCTGTATGGCAACTGATCATAGGTGTTTCTTGTCAGCTACATTCTGAAATAAACACATTGGTCATTGAAGAAATCCAGAAGACCAATTCTCTATTACTATAACTACCCTTAGCCAGTGTCGGGGTAAAGGGAACAAGCCAACATTATTACATTATTCTATTACGTTATAATAGTATGCTCTCACTCACTTATGCTCATGCAAATAAATATTACAAAATGAATATATAGAATAGAATCTCCAAATTTGGTGTTAGCAGGAGAAATAAACCAGTTTCTTACTCTGAATATCCAAAATCGCATTCAAGAATTTATTTTAAAAGTTAATGCTTAAATTGCACTTTCTCAGCTAAAAACAGTATTTTATTTGGGTCGTGTTTTTTTTAAGCATCTTTAGCTACATAATTTGAAAAGTAACAATAAGTAGGGGACATGACGTAATAGTACATATGCTTACTTAATGCATTAATTAACAAGTAACTAAGTGTTAGTTCATCATTAATAAGTTATGACATTATATAATTAATGCAGGAACTATATTAGTTAATTAACTAATTAGTCAACTGTTAACTGTTCTAGCATGGAATACATGAACCGCAATGATTGATTAATGATGAACAAACATGACGTGACTAGCACTTAGTTAATGCATTAAGTAATTTACTCCATTTAGCCTTGACTAAAAAAATTACATTGTTAGGCCAGAGACTGGGTGTGAGGCCCTTCCAAAACGGGGAAGTCAGGTGACTTGGTTTTCTTTGCTTCTGCTTTCTCCTTTTTCAACAATGTCTATTGATGGTTGTCATTTTATTATTTGCTTTGTTTTACCGCCAGGAATCCAGGCCCCAGTTTGATGGGGTCCCTAAATCCCTAATGCCCCCCCCCCATTTACTGTTTTGCTCAGACACATTTGTCCTGTGTTATTTTTATTCCATGAGCTCTTTTATTTGGCTGTGCAACACATTTCCTGCTGGCCCCAAACTCACCCTGTCCCCTTCCAGCCATGAAAAATAAAAAATATTAATAAACCAGTTTCCTGCTTCTGGATCTAGATGTGATGCGGTCACAGTTTGAACTAAATCTCATAGTAAGGTTAAGAATGTTAGAAATGTTCTTTTTTAAATAAAAGTTTTAAATTGACCACTCTTGAACTTTCCACTATTACATCAAATACTTAAACGTGTTTATGATCTTAAGAATATACATTTCATGCTCCCGTGCCTAAATAACTTACATCTTCCGGTACTGGTATCCATTCTCCAGATGTCACTTTAATTTGCAGCTCACAGGTTCACATTATTGACTCTTATGTTCCAGCATTAATTTTAACAGCAAAAGATTGTACTGCACTGTAATATTACATCATTATAAAAAGTCAGCATTTCGTAATAACTTCACAATTTATTACAAAATGTGGGGAAATTTGCAACATATTGTATTTAAGCTGTCTATTACAAAATGTGGCAGATAATTACAAAATGCAGTTGGAATGATGAAGTGAAAATTTGTTACATTTTGTTATTACATATGTGGTGCTATATAATGCATAATGTTTCAAGATTCGGGATCTGAATGGCTAACTGAATGGTGTGTGGTATGGATGAAACAATACATTTTTCCCATAATGTTAGCTTTGTAATTCAAGATATATACATTGAGGGTTAATGTGACATTTACGAATTAGGAACTTCTATTTGTCATCCTAAGGTTAACATTAAATTAGTTCATTTTAGTTTTAGTTAAATGTGCAACAGTTCACAAAATAATGCTTATATGTATGTGTTTTGACTGTGGCTCTTTTCTTTGTTTCTTCCTCCATCGTCTGCCATCGCCGTCGCCATCTGCCCGTCCATATTGTGCGTCCCTCCCCCCTGTTCCTTCCCCTGGCCCGCATCCAGAGCTCTCCTTCGGCCTCTTGCTCGTGGTGTGTGTGTCGTGCAGCCTGGCCCTGCTGGGACTCTGCGCCTTCGCCTCCTGGAAGCTTTGCTGGGTGCCGTGGCGGCACAAGGCCCCACCCTCCGGCCCCGCCCCCTTTGCTCCGGGCTGCTCGCGTGAAGGCGACACAGAAGGCCCCCTCCCCGGCGACCTCCAGACGGGCATCATGGCGACAGAGAAGCTGAAGGAGCCTTCGGACTCCACGGGCTTCCTGGAGGCGGCGGTGAAGATCAGCCACACTTCGCCGGACATCCCGGCCGAGGTTCAGCTCTCCATGAAGGAGCACTTCCTGCGGCGTGCTCAGCGCATGCAGAGGCAGACCACTGAACCCGCATCCTCCACCAGGTCTGCCGCACAGGCAGCAATGGCTGCCACCCCATCTGGAGCCTTTTCAATGCCCAGAGCAAAGGCTCCTTCAGCTCACTTTAGGGGCTGTTCAGGGGATTTGCACTAAAACATTTTTCATAAATTAAAGTCAGCACAGGGAAGTCATGAATTGCAAATATGAGTACTCTCTTCAACTAAGAGGACGGGCACTCAAAAAAATATGTATTTGAAAAAAAAACACACACACAATGATTATCAGAGTCGATTCTAGGGACTATGGGGCTCTAGTAAAAAATCTCTTTGTGGCCCTCTAACACACCCCACCTGACTTGGGAAAATTTATGACTATTATTTTCACATGAAGTCGAAATTAATATTATAAACAAAAATAACTTAATAAACACAATCCATTTATTTTCAATATGAAAGACGGTATACACAAATAAAACAGATTTGTTGTTGCAATTTACTATATAATCGGCCGCCCTTGGGAGGCCCCTGGGGGGGCACTCCCAGCTCTGGGGACCCTGGTAATTGCCTGCCTTGGCTGTCCTGTCCCTATGCCTCTAATGATTACCATTTTGTGGGCTTTCTGCTTCTGCAGAATGACAATGATTTCCTTACCAGCTTTCAAAGATGTTTGCTTTGCATTTTTAAATAGCAATTAGTTTAATGACATTGACAGTGTAGACAAATTCTTCTTCAAAAAACTGCTCTCAAAATCATTAATGTTGCTATAAATATCTAACTGATGAAACATACAAAAGCAGACACAGTATTTGTGCTCCATACTATGATGTTAGAATGTATATTAATGTTTTGCTGTTATACAAGCCTATTTTGCACATGATCTAGGAACAAGCAGGGAAAAAAATCAGGTTCATAACGTCACAAATTTTTATATGTGGAGGGGAAAACAGAAGTAATTTTTAGCTTTGTGTGTGAATGCGGTTTTTGAAAAGAGTCACTTATTTTATATATGTTATATTGTATATATTTTATATTCACTTATATATGTCCACATTGGGGAACTGAGGTTTGCGTAAATTCAAATGAGATTTGCTAACTCACAGCTTTCTGAGAAACCTGACGATTTTCAACTAATTCCTAAATCCATTTTCCTATTACTTTTTCAAAGGCACAGCTCCTTTAAGAGACACCTTCCCCGCCAAATGCAGGTGGCCAGCCTGGACCTGGGAAATGACTATGTGGATGCAGACCTAAATGAGCAGCCCACCAGCATCGGTCGTATCAAACCTGAGCTCTACATGCAGAAGACGCAGGAGACAGAAGATGCCTCCAAGAATGGCGGGAAGACTTGCGGCAAGATCAACTTCTCCCTCAGGTATGACTACGAGAATGAGGCTCTCCTGGTGAACATCCTCAAAGCCTTCGACCTACCCGCCAAAGATTTATGTGGTAGCTCGGACCCCTACGTCAAGATCTACCTGCTTCCTGACCGCAAGCAGAAGTATCAGACACGTGTCCACAGGAAGACCCTGAACCCAACTTTTGACGAGTCCTTCCAGTTTCCAGTGCCCTATGAAGAGCTGAGCAGCAGGAAGCTCCACTTGACCGTGTTTGACTTTGACCGGTTTTCCCGCCATGATATGATTGGCGAGGTGATAGTGGACAACTTGTTTGAAGTGTCAGACCTCTCCAGGGAAACGTCAATTTGGAAGGACATCCAATACGCTACCACAGTAAGAAAAATCGACTTCTTTTTTTCTCACATAAACGTAATACGAAAGTTTATGTCCGCTAGTGGTATTTTGCATGATTAGCCTGAAACCCACTTTTTGTAAATTCTTTAAATTGTGTTTGATTTCGAAACAAATTTTGTCCCATGGCTATCATACCACTATCATACCAGTATATCGCAATAAATTAAGCTCAGAGCAAGTTGCAAAATCATACAATACGCTTATCCTGTACCCAAATATCCAAAGGGTAACAACAGTTGATAATCAGACAAAATTTACATTTTAGTTTATCTGTGGAAAAATGTCTGCAGGAGATGATTCAAGTTTCCCTCAGAATAGCAACACAAAGGATGCTTGAAAACTGGATTTGTAAAATTATCTTGTGAGATAAGTAAAACAGATTTAAGTTGTTGGCTGCACTGGATTCGAATTTCAAAAGACAATCATGAATCTGAAAGAGTATTTTATCTTGAATGTTGCTCATTCATTAATGGGAACTTCAAAGCTAAGCCTGATATTATGCTGCATTTAAACTGGTCTAGATGAAATCACTGTAAAAAGACCCAACTCAGGAAACACTGCTTTGACAAATGGTATTTACTTCTTTCACCATGTAAATATAGCATCTGCCATGACCCTGGCCAGGTTAAGAGACTTAAGGTCACCGGTTCAAATAGTTTTGCCTCTGTTGGGCTGTTGAACAGGACCCATCACCCCAAAAATCACCCCAGGAGGACAAATGGTCTGACCTTGTGCTCAGACCCCAAACTTCACTCTTAATTGCATACATAAGGATGTGTGTCTCATTATTAATTCTCCATAACTCCTTAGATAGTTGTGCAAAGGAGATTGCAGAAGTTAAAGGAAGACCATCAAAGAATGCCATGAGAGTTTGGCCATGTGAACTTTTCATCCATCTACAGTTCAGAAGCTTCTTATCCAGTAAACAGCAGTAGTGAACCCGAAACATATCCTCTTATCCAGTAGAGGGCAGCACTGAACCTGGAGCATATCCCAGGAAGGACTGGACATGGGGCAGGGTGTGAGAGGAGATGTCATGGGAACCAGTGCTTCCATAATGTGTTAGCCATGGGGGGCAGGCTCTGTTGCCAAGGCTGTCTGAGTACAGTAGAGAAAGCAGTATTGTGCCATTTCAGGAGATTGATGGATGGGGAAAATTGCGATTGCAAGGTTAGATCTGGCCATTCCAGGTACCGTGCAATAAAATGACCTACATCTGAGTCACCAGCCATCAGTTGCACTCACTACTAAAGTGACGGTGGTGAACTGGCTTGGCTCAGCCTAGACAATTCGCCACAGTAGCTTGGCCCATTCTCATAACTGCTCTCATGAAGTCTGATTGGGAGGCAACGTGTTGATCAGCAGATTTAGGTTCTGTAATCGGAAGGTGGCCCATTTAATTCCTGGTGTCGACAGAATTATGTCACTGTTGGACCTTTCAGAAAGGTCCTTAATCCCCTAAAATGTTCCAGGGGGGCTGGATTAATGGGTAACCATGTGCTCGGAACCCAAACTTTGCTGTTACCTTTATGTGTCTGTATGTTTTGAAGGAGAACAAGGGAGTATGGGAAAAGAAGCATCCCAATGTTCTTGTGCTCATTCTTGAACAAATGCCGAAATTATGCATCGCTTAATTATAATTTTTTTTTTATTTCATTCGAGGGCCACACATCAGACGATTGTGCACCATCTTTGTATACCATGGTACAATTTAAAAGCAGCATTAAGAGTTGCCAGGGGGGAGAGTCATGCAAGCATTGGCAATGGACATGGAAGAACAATTTTCTTACAGTTGCAGTTAATGGCACAGACTGACCCAGTAGGTGCGAGATGGAAAATGAGACTAAACAAATTGAGAGACAAACCTGTCCTCCATGATTTTATAAACAGTGTGAAGGATAAGAGAAATATGAGAAAGAATTTCTGGGAGTTTAAAGTCCAATGTATTTAGGGAACAGTGCCAGGTTACTTACAAATTACATTTAGATTGTCTCAGACATGCTTCCGGCTTGTTTTTCGGTTAGAGGTAAATCTTTGTCCCTCCCTATAGTGACTTTGGGATGACAATGTGCCATTTCTCCCAGTACTACTTGGAGATGGATGATTCATATTAATCCAGCTGTCCAGTATAGGTAACATATAAGGTATGAGTCAAAAATAATAAAATAATATTGCAGTTTGCAGAAATTTGTTTTACAGTCATATGCACACATGTACACATGCTCTGTGAATTTTATATGCACGCATACAGATTTAACACACGAAGATGCAGGGAAATAAGATTTATATTGTTAAGTGTTAGAGCTCAGGAATAAGAGGACCTAACAGAGTGGCATATGGTATGAGAGATACAATATGAGCAAAAACACAAGGTCCTCTAATGAAGACGAAATGAATTGTTGGATTTCAGGAGGATATGCAGCTTAGACTAAAAATGTACAATTTTTTGCTGTTAAAATTAAACTCTTTTTTTGTATAGCAGTCCCATAATAATGTATTATCATCAAATACCAAGCAGACATTTGGCTTGTTGTATGTACACAAAGTCTATATCAGTGTAGAGCACACCTTGGAATTAAAGTAAACACACAGACAATGTGAAGAGATTAGGAGGACAGCCAAGCAGAACTGACAACCCCAGGCTCAGCGACCAGTGAATTAGTAAAAGAGAGGGATGTCTTCAATTATTTTTAAATGCTTTAGATTCTGCCATTCTGGTTTTTACTTTCACCTTGCTTTCCACTAGTGTCACACCTGATACCCTGTGAGTGTTTTGTCTTCCAGGCTTGAGTGAAAGCCATGACAAACTTGGGAATCACACTCCCAACGTAATCGGCTGGTGACTCAGTGGGCCGTTAAGTTGTCACGGCAACAGTGGGGGCTAGGAGTTGTCCATCACAGGGGGGTAGGTGGGGTTTGTTTTATGAGATTAGAAAGCCGCTAGCCCTAATTCTGCTCGCAGGATGAGGCTGAGTCGGCTTGTGACAGCACGTGAAATTAACATTGTTGGCGCTTCAGCTGTGACTGCCAGATGTGAACTCCTCAGGGGCCGCTGTCACATCCATTCAGCACTCACACCCCTGCGCCACTCTTTGGTGGACACTTTAGTCGAGGTCGGCAAGATTCCCCGCAGTGACCCTCGCCCTGCCACTCTTCTTTAATTATTACCACCACAGTGTGAGGGATTATTTGCTCTTATTTGTAGTTTGATTGAGTAAGCGAAAAGCGTGGCCCGAACGCGTGCATCTGTCAGCATCTGGTTCACAGCAGACATGAACGTGCACTGCCTACTTTCATGGTAAGTCAACTGACAGTCACATGACCTAAACATTTCAAGTTATGTGTCATCATAGGAATCACTTGTTAGTGCTTTGATATCTTTGTATCTTTTTGTTTTCAAGTTTTTGTAAGAGGATATTTGTCATGCTAACATATATATATATATATATATATATATATATATATATATATGTATTAACATTTATTTCATATTTGTTAATTTAGTTTCACTATATAGGCTCCCTTCTGAAACTCTAGTACAGCAGCATAAAAACACACCGTGTTTTACAAATTTGTATTATATTTACATAATTATTAATCACTTTATATTTTCTTAATAATGATTTGTTTATTTGCTATTGTACAAGCAAAAGTGCAGGTACATGAGAGTTCCTTAGTTTTCACATCTCATCTCGCTCTGAGACATGTACAGGTGAGAGCAAAGCCTGGGCTCAGAGTGTAGAGTCAGAGATGTGTCCGCCGTCACTGGATCAGTATTTCGGGTTAAGGGCTTTGCTCGAGGCTCCGACAGTGATATGATCGCACTGCCAGCAGCAGGACTCTCAATAAGTAGAGCCAGCTGTGTTTTTATGTTATGCATCCCATTAAGCAGCATGACTAAGCACATCTGAATTGACAGCCATACACACAGTATGAGTGTCTGCCAGATCATAGTCATGGGTAAGTGTAAAATCATGTAAAAAAGATCCGTAAATGGTTTTCTTATCTCTTACTGTAATCTAATGTAGTAAATTATGAGGCATATTTCTTCCCACATTTTTCATTTAATACATCAATTATTCCAGCATCTTTCCCTTTGATTTTGCGCTGGAGGCCTGCCAGCGATAATCGTTAATAAATTTCCGGGCTGTTAAGCCGTGGTGGTGATTCATCATGACGCGGAGACACAGATTCAGCCTCTCCCCCGGCTCCTCCACTTTGCTCTGCGGCATTCCGTGACAACCCTGCGATCTGGCGGCCGCGACGAGGCCGCAGCGGGTGTGACGAGGTGTGTGTTTCCTGTCCGGCAGGAAAGCGTGGACCTGGGGGAAGTCATGTTCTCTCTCTGCTACCTGCCCACCGCAGGGAGACTCACGCTGACAGTCATCAAGGCCAGAAATCTCAAAGCCATGGACATAACGGGATACTCAGGTGACCCCCCCCAAAGCGGCGTGCATCCGGGTTTCTGTTTGCTTGTAAGACGCTGAATAAAGCCAGGAATGTAGTTATGTTTCACCGGTATGTCTCACCAGTTTGAACGAAAACCCAGGATCACTTTTTGGCCAAAACAAACAGAGCAGACAGCATCCAATCTGTCAGTGTTTCTCCAGGATTAAAGATAAAATGTTAACCCTGTCTTTACCTGAAAGGAACACATAATTTACACTCCCATGAAGCAAGACAGGGCATGTAAAACAAACCTCATTACATTTTGCGCTTCAATAAAACAGAGGTTGTAACACATGCTCTCTGAGGATGACATCGAAAAATAACCGAAAAAATGACACTTTTCAGAGATTAGCTCTTCTTTAATGTATGAATAATGAATATAACACATGTTAAAGTCGGGACCTGAAGTCTTTGTCCCTTTGAAGGATTTTCAAGCAGCAGGTCTATTAAGCCTGTATTTGTAACTAGGAGAGACAAGAAAATTGGTGAAAGCCCCAAGTTGTGGCTCAGGTATCATGCAGATCTTGAATGTTAATCAACTTAATTAATCTTGACTTTATCGTGCACAGAGGGGGGGGCTGACTTACAACATAACTGTGGTTACTTGTTTGTCCCCACTGGAGTTTCAGCTCCACGGCAAACCATTCCTCATCTTGAGAGCTAGCAGCACACATCTCACGGATCCTCACATTCAGTGACACCAGCAAAATACAAACACAGACAGTGACATCGACCCAGAAAAGGCCTTCGTAAGCCAGATGCACAGCTGGGCTTTTCATTGCAGCCCGGAGCAACAATCGCGTACTGTATACTAAGCTGGTACTCATCAAAATAAACACTTCAAAGGCTTCTGGGAAAGCAAATATTGCACTTTGGCAAAGTATGAAATGCAAATTATTATAAGTTAAAATCCATAGGGGAGAATCATGTCATTAACAGAGCATAGTTGTTAATGAATGGTTGAGGAGCCAAAGGCAGGTAATTATATCAGACAGTTCTGTCTACATAAATGGTGCTGCCAGAGTAACAAATTGCTATAAAATACAGCTGAGCTATAAATAAAGTTTATTCACTGATATGATAAAGGCCTTAGCATTTTATTATAAGAATTTCTAATGCAGTCATGCCCATATATGTCATATGAGGGTAAAAATATACTAAATACATTATACTATGTTGCTTATTAAGTAAATAAATGTAAGACTGGCTCTGGCTGAGGAACTTAACTGTGTAAAATAAGCACGGCAGGAAGAAACTTAATTTGGGTCTAAGAGGGGAGATGCACATAATTAAAAGTGGTGAGCAATGAAAAGAAAAGACTAATTTTATCTTTGGCACAAAGAAAAGGTTAAACAGAACAGACAGCACAGCGTCAAAGGGGTGTGAGCTTGGGCATCCGGATGTGAGCACAAGTTCTGCAGCCGAGAAACAGAAGTGAGAAAGAGAAGCTAATTTTATGTAACCTGTGATAACCCAGAGGTGAAGTTAAGGAGGATGCTTATTGGCCAGTTTTGCAGGATGATATTCAATTGTCCTTCATTTTAAATTATGCTGAAAAACTGCATTATTATCCAAGATCTTTGGCAGTGGAAAAATGTTGCAATGTTCTCTCTGACAAGCAGACCCTTACGTGAAAGTGTCCCTGATATGTGACGGGCGTCGCTTGAAGAAGAAGAAGACGACTATCAAGAAGAACACGCTGAACCCCACCTACAATGAAGCCATCATCTTCGACATCCCCCCAGACAGCATGGATCAAGTCACGCTGCACATCTCCGTCATGGACTATGACATGTACGCCCATTTCAAAGACCTTTCCATGATGTAACAGGCTGATTTCCCTAGAATGCATATGAAGAGTCATGTCCACTTGTCTCTTTGCTTTTAAATGACTCAGATATCACCTTTACTAACACTTTACTCAAGGTCATGTCTTTAGTAATTTATAAACACATTTATTACAAATAATAATGCATTCATAAAGCATTAACATGGCTATAAATGTTTCGAAAAAGGTATAATACATTATAACTGTATTTATAATGCATAATAATGGTTGGTATAAGGTTTTAGGATGCTTTGTATTGCATTATAAAGGTATCTATGGTGCATTATAGATGAGGGCTTCATAAAGCATTCGTAATGCCTAATACATGTTATACCCTTTGATAATTGTTTTGTAACGCTTCACATCAAGTGCACCTTCATAATGCATTCATTATGCATTCATAGAACATGCAGTGCATCTTCATTATGCATTCATAGAACATCCAGTGCACCCTCATAATGCATTCATAGAACATTCATAAGCAGCATGCAAGTACACCTTAACATCGTAACATCCCTTAATAGATTTAATATACAATAATAACAAACATTACATGATTATACAATTATAATGTTTGTTATTATTATATAATATTTGTTAATAATGTACATTACAGCTGTTAAGGGATGTTAGGATGTTAAGGTATACATACATGATGTTTTTGAATGTTTTATGACTACTTAATGGATACATTATGACGGTGTACTGAATGTTTTATGAATGCAGTATAAAAGCATTATGATGGTGCAGTTAATGTAAAGCATTATCAGTTATTTATATCCATGTTTATAATGCTCCGTGAATGCATTATGAATGTATTTATAAATTACAAAAAACACGGCCTTAAGTAAGATGTTACCTAACCTCTTTTTTTTTTACAAAAAGGATTCTCACTTTTATTAATACTCTTTTCTTGACCTGTATTAAATTATCTGTAGGTCGTTTGTTCATCCTTGTTCATCAGTGTACTCCTAATGATGCTCCAGAAGTTACCCGGGGGTAGACCCCCCTGCCTCTGCAATCCACTATATGGTTGCACTCTCAGC
>JAODUD010000107.1:20696888-20713061 GCA_026784285.1 Stomatorhinus walkeri
GCCAAATTGCTGTTGAGTTGCGATCTGTGACCATTACGTGCGATAAATGTGACAACTGGATGGCCAGACCATTTGGGCACATTCATTCTCCACCCAAATGGATGCAGCATGCATTTTAATAACACAGATGACGACGCAGCCGATAAACGTTAATGTCCGACTGACATATAACATGATGCATATCTTCCAGCTATGAAACACACTGTATAAAAGGCACAAAAGTGTTTGGAGCCATAAAATGCATGGCACTATTTAGAAATTTAAACAATACTTCTAATTTAATACTACTGGGTAATACTTCGAACTTAAGCAACAACCAATTCAAAATATATTTGCCATGTTCTTGCATTACTACCAGTTAATGTGTAACAGAGATTATGCACTGTGGTGATGTAAGACATCATGTGACTCATTTCTGGGTTGAGGAAGGAAGTTTTTTTTCCCCTCTTTTTTTAATCATGTTGAGTAAGCCAAGTGTTGGAATGGAAATAGCAGGCTGTGGAGAGCCGTCTCAGAAGCGGCCCTGTTTGTGGTGGGTTTAGTGTGGAGTCAGCAAATCTGAAGACAGGTTAAGGGAGAGAGCATGGGTTGGGGGAGGAGAATGCTGGGGAGATTAGAGACATAGCAGCCCTTTGAGTGAGACTACACTGACTGACAGAGACAATCAGTGAGAAATATCATTAATGTGCAGTGCAATGAAAACCTCTTAAATACTGGGATTCTGAAGGCTGTACAGCAGTCTTTTAAATATATTCGCCTCACTGCCACCTTTTCAATTTGCATTTTGTCATCTCCGCTACCAGTATGAAGCGGTTCCCCGACCAGTTGCCGTGGCAGTTAGCTCAGAAATAGCCAGGGCATGATATTACATTTCTACTCCCATTGAAAAATAAAAGCATTTCCTTGTCTCTAGTCCTCTTAAAACAGTGCATCCCCCAGTGATGATTACAAAGAATTTGCTTCCACGGGGGAAGGAAATGACCCTCCCACTGAGCAAAAGCTGAAAGCAGAGCGATTAGAGAAAGTAATGTTTGACCAGGGGAGTAAAGTACCACTTACCTCGATGGACAGCATCCTGCGCTCCAGGTAATCCATCAGGGCCTGGTTCTGGCCTCTGGTAAGACTGATTAAGGCAGCAGTGATAAGGATTAGGGCTCTCATGGCGAGGCTGAATAGCGGACACTGAGGTCTGGTCGATTCAGATGGCCAACAGCTGCAGCCTGGCCTCCTGTCCCTGCTGGTATGTGGGCCCCGTGTGCCTGTGAGTGAGGGAGAAGCTGAGGGAGGGGTGAAGAAACTTCTTCTGGAGTTTCTCCTTGGCCCAGTCACTTGGCAGGAATGTTTTTACAGGAGCTGAAGGAGGGGCGTCTTCGTCTGCTGCCTGGTTCACTTCGTGCCACACATCCAGCAGATGGCTCTGTGCGCGGAGGTTTCCGTCTTCTCCACACGGGAGCGTGTTCCATCGGGATTTTCCAGCCAGCAGGCCTACGTGTTGAATGATAAGACTTTCATATGAAAAAAGTGAAAACAATGTTCATGTTTATCAAAATTTACGAACGTCAACCAAGACTTTTCTTTTTGAAAACCTCTATTTGGCCTCTTTTTTTTGTCTAGATCCTGGCGGTTTTACTTTTCAGTTTCCATATGGTTTAGATGAATGTGCAGTTTTGTAGCTGAAAATGTATCTTGGCAAAACCAAAGCCCCCCTTTCCAAAGTCCCTGGCTTAAGAAATTGGTGGCAAGAGAAATATTCCACAAAGGCATCCTTGTTTTTATTGAATGGATGCATGTTTTGCTTTAATGCAGCCAAGCCAGCCACAGCTCTCAAATTGTTGGATCGCAGTTGGCAGAAAAAAAAGCCCCATTTGCATAATCATATTCTTGCAGATGGTGAAATCAAAAAAAGCAGCTAAAATCCTTTCGTGTTGTCATCCCAGCTGCATATATGACAGCTGATTGGAGATAATTTTATAACTAAACAAACAAAAAAGTAAGGAAGAGTAGCTTAATGATAAGATGCTGATTGACAGCTTCTGTTGTCACCAATCAGAAGAACAATCTGTTGGCTGAGAACAGAAATAATCCAGCTAAAGTAACATGACCAATAATGTCATCAGGTGATACATAGATTGCACTATGTATTGAATCCATATACTTTTCTAACCATTTCTCTACCAACTGCTTATCCAGTGCAGGGTCCTGTGAGCCTGGAGCCAGGAGACGCAGTGTGGAAAACAGACCGCGTCCATGACAGAGAACATACAACTGAAATTTAGACACCATGTTGCCTAGCTACATTTTATTGAACTGCTGCAGGTAACCAGAGTACCAGGAAACCAGTACATACTCTGGAAGACCCCCCCCCCCCCCCATATACAGATTTGGGTGGAAGTTATTTTGTAATTCCACTCCTCTTCCAACATCTACCCCAATTATAAAGAATGAGGCATAAGTCATAAGTCACCAATCAATGATTCTGCAAAGTTTTTAAATTAATATTATTTGTAAAAGTGTCCATATCCATAATTTGTTTTTACCCATATGTGTCGCTTTGTGTATCACACCTGTTTCCTGTTTTCACTTTGAACAGTGGAGCAGCAAACTAAAATAATGTTATAAATATTGCACGCAGCGATGTTTGAGATCCGGGCAGAATGAAAATTTTGACAGGATGTGAAAATTGATGGAACCGTATTTCCTGATAAAGCTGCATTTGTACTGGGTGCCATCCATCTTTCGTAAGCGCTAATCCATTATAGGGCTACGGGGCTGCCGAGACGCCGGACCCCGGGAAGCAGACGGCAGGGGACGGGGGGGCCCTGCTGTGATGCCAGTCCATCAGAGAGCACACACTCACACACTCTGGAAAAGCGAGGGACATCAGTTCTTCAGGATACATACAGTAGGGTGCAAGACTCTTTTCTACAAAGAAAGGGCAAAGACAATTAGCAGAAACATTTATCTGGATACTAAATATATATATGTATACTTGCTCAGGAAAAAACTGAATTTAACATTACAATCAGGGGTCCGGTAAAATGTCTGTCTGTGTGTGTGTGTGTGTGTGTGTGTGTGTGTGTGGTGGGGGGGAGGGGCTGAAAAATTTTAAATGTGATTGGATTGATCTGGGTTGTGGGCCCAATATGATATGCTTTCTTGGAGCCCAATATCTTTAGGGGCATCGTAGATTAGAACATATACGAATTTACAGTAACACAATAAAAACTAACAAGAATTTCTTCTGTTTGTTAATTATTAATTAAATTATTTGATTAAATAAATTGATTTAATTATTGATACGGCTACATGAACACCGCTTCAGTTCCTGAACTTCTCCTCAGGGCCAAAACATCCATTACATGTATTTATTAAATTTCACACCAGCTCAATTTATTTATTTATTTTAAATAATTCTACGAGGTACCCTTTAGCTAAGTGGGTCAAGGTTTTGAAATAGCCAAGTTAACAAACTTGACAGACATATTATAATAGTTTTATACCACCGTGAAGCCTTAAGACTTTTGCACAGTGCTGTGTTTTCTACCAGCAGGAGGAATCCCACACAATCGTGGGAAGAGCATGAAAACTACAAACTTATGGATAGAATTAAACCTACAACAACGGAAGACTGAAGCCACAGTTCTGCCTCTTTTGGATTCCCCTGCCGAAAATTACATTACAATGCCCAGACTGCTCTGTGAGACCTGGTCAAGTGTATGTTTAATCTGTGATGCTGCATTTCCTCTTTGTAAACTGTTTATACATTACCCATCTTGCGGCGCTGTTATGCTACCACGACGTTGTTTGTCTTTATGAAGCATAGTAACCATGTACTACAAATCCTGCACTATGTGTGGCTAACTCTGTTCCAGTGGTTGCACATGTCTTTATACCATGTTAGAGATTTTGTTTCTTAGTAGAACCAACACAATAAATGGTGTATCACTCCATGTGCAGTCAGCTGTGTATAATGGCGATGATTAGATCACACAGATGAGTGCTTTTGTTTGAATTATTGAGGAGATGCCTGATATCCATTTTCAACATAAATCCTCGGAGACTGTGCTCAGTGCAGCTGAAAACTGTAAAACACCAAAGTTACAAAACAAATTACATTAAAAAAATGACAGCTTAAGGCGCAAGCGTCGGAGATACTGGGTAGGTTGCTGTACCAAACAAGAATCAAACCATGAAGAGCACCAAATGCCTGAACCAAGCAACCACAGACATAAAATATATCTGTACACGCGTGTTGGTAGCTGAAAGGGAGCAAAAACGTGAACTGTCTGGGGGTCCTGAGAACTGGGTTGGTAGCTGGGAGGGAGCACAAATGTGGACTGTCTGGGGGTCCTGAGTACTGGGCTGAGAAACACTGTGGTAGGAGGTACATGGATTGGCCATAATAATCTGCGTTGTGAGTATTGTGAATTTATGGGGTCTATTTAGTCAGTCATATCATATCAACTATACATCAACAATATTTAGTATCTTCACTTTGGCTTGTTTAAATCCCTATAATTTTCCCACAAGATGCAATTTTTGCACTGGGGCTTAAACTGCAATGTTTGCGGACAGGTACCGATTTTATTTTTCATCTAGCCATTGGTATTAATTATGGGTGCATATTATTTTACTTCATTTGTGGTTTTTATCAAAGTTGACAGGCCTACAGTTAGTCTGATACTAGGAGGACATTATGCTTTGTATGCAAAATTACTTTGTGGGGCAAGACGTAGCGTAGATTGGAGGCTGTGTCTGTTATTGCAAAAGTTGCTTTTTCAAAGACCGCAGTGGGCAGAGTGATTTTACTGTCCGGTCCGTAACCACGGTCCGTAACCCCAGAGGCTGCTCCAAGGACTGGCTGACCCTACTTTCTCAATGTCACTTCAGATGAAATCATCTACTAAATGAATGGAAATTATCTTATGACAGGATTAGGAGATGGTCCACAGAGAAGGGAAATGCAAGGATGTGTTGTTTCAATATGATAAAGTTTGTAAAGCCTTTTATAGTTTTTGTCATGTTTCCCCCCATTATTACATTGGAATCATTAGACTTATTTCAGCCGAGATGACAAACTGATCCATTGTTGCAGGGGGATCAGAGGATGGATCTGGCTTTATAACACTGAGGGGTGAAACACAAGCCAAGGGGAACAGGCTGGCAAAACCAGGCAGATGTTGAATTCTGGGAAGTGTAGTTTCACCATGCCTGTCAGGACAGAAGGCCTAGCCAGACAGGATGATGGGCATTGTAGTTGAAAGGGTCTTGTCACCTGATTTCCCCCGTCTTACAACATGTTACACAATTACATAGATTAGAGTTCATATCATTTTACCGTTATGCCTTAAGATCTGTTACTAAAAAGTTACAGTTCAAATTATTCATAAATAACAGTCTCCTATCTCTTTAGCCAAACATTCACATTTAATCAATCTGTCCATCCATTTTCCTTAATTGCTAATCCAATGCATGATCGTGGAGAGTATGAATCCAATGCCAGGAAACAGAGGACAGAGGACACCCAGAGCAGGCTGAATACAAATATACAAACTGTTCTTACTGAAATTTCACAGAACATTTTCCCATATATTACATTTAAACAAAACCATGATGGTCCATCATCAATCATCATCGCACAGCTCTTTGACAACCCATTAGCATGACCAAACTGACGACTGCAACACTGAGGTGAATATAAACACAATTATGTGAAATTTTGCATAATATGTACTTGAGATTAAAGAGGACTTAGATATTTGCATTCTTATTTAATTACTATAACCTTTCAGTTCAATAGGCACAATACAACGTTTTTTAAATGTCAGCATTTGTCTTCTATGTACAGTGAGGGTCACTGTGGTGTGTTGCATTGTTCTACGCCCATGCACTTCAAAGACATGTCATTTTCATTAGTGGTCCCTCAGATGAATGGCACCGTTCGCCACTGAAGTGTTTATTTCATTGTCCATTTTCTCCTGTGTCGAAATCCGAAAGCAGCAGCTGGACAAAGGCATCCTTCTAACACTGAATAACTGCATGGGTTTTCAGAGAGAGTTGGGCAAATTTTATGTAGAAAAGTAGAGCAAACTAACAGGTTTTGTATAAAGCATTTAGAGGTAATACATTTTTTAAAAGACCGTGAATCTAAATTTTAGGTCGAAGTCTCAATAATTTTGTCCAAGCTTTTTTTTTTTTGTTTGGCATCTAAGCAAAAAGGACAACTCTCTAATTTGATAGGCACACTGTAATATATTGATACAATTTGCTGTTTAATAAACAAAACTAATGAAAGAAGGCCACTTATTCTGTTCATTGTAACGCATTTTTTAAATTGTTAGGATACCAAGAAATTTAGGTTCGGATACTTTATTGGCCATGAGCATTTTTACTGTAGTATTAAATTACATTCATGTTTTCTAATAAAAGAGAAATTTATATAAGGTATTTATAGTTGTGGTTACAATGCATCAGTTAGAGTGTTTTGATTACAGTTCTATTCTAGTTCTACAGCTCTAAGAGACATAGAAAAACAACTATGAGATTGAAAGAAAAAAATGGGAAAAAAATTCTGTGCTACTAACATCAGAATGAAAGTATCTTTCGTGTTTTTTTTTAAAGTAAAATATTGTACACTGCATTTAATACTTACTATACTGATGGCCTGAAATCAAAACAGCACCACAGGATAGTAGTTGGTTTTTCCTGATCAGGACATAACCGTAATGGACAGAGTTCTAATAGGAAATGTCATTTGCCTGAAGGGCAGCACAAATTAAATAAGATAATGAAATGTTGAAGAGCCGAAAGCAAAGAGAAGGACCACCTATCCCATGCTTATTTGGTGTAATGAGGAAAAGGCTGAACCATGAATCAGCTCTAGTAAATATTCAATAAAGTGACCTTCCATGTATAACAGTGAACATGTTAGTTTTGGAAGACAGTGTTGGCTCTTTTGCAGTGAGACAGTTCTTGGCATGTTCTTCAGTGATTAAATATCATTTGTTGCCGAAGAATTAGCTTCAAGAGTCGAGCACAATGAGGTCCTTCACGTTGATGAAGCAGATTCCAATATGACCACATCAGCGGCCGCTTCAGGTAGTGCTTGGGCGTGACCTCATAGACACAGATGCTTAGGTCATAGCACATTTGCGCTTAACAGGAACCATGAAGTGACTCAGGCGCACATATTCACACTCGTGCACAGTTTGCTGCGATTTTCCAGGCTTGTGTTTATTTTTTTATTTCAGTACTTGATAACGTAAGTTGGACAGACTACGACAAACATAGCTATCTAGGCTCATGATTTCCCAGTGAGACTCGTGCTTTCTGACATTTCTACAAGTCTCAATACCAGTGCATGATACTGTGTTTTTTTTTTTTTTATCTCAAATGTTGAAAGAAACAACTTTAACGCATGACATTTTGTGACTTTTCTCTGACAATCTTCCTGGTCCACTTGAAATAAGATAGACAGGGAAGAAACTACCTCGATCCCATACATTTCTAATGGCCTACATCACCCCATTAAGGACATTTCTTAGAAGTTAGTTGTTCCTTTTTGCAAAATGAAATCTATTGCTGAAAATCCAGTAACCTGAGCAGCTTTATTTTATGACAAATGATATCTTCTGTAACTAGATTGAATTTCTTTATCCTCCTGAGACCCAAAGAAAAAAGTGTCCTTCAATTTTAGGTTATTTGTCTTTGGGGGAAATAACACATTTTGCAATTTAGATTTTTTCAAATTTATTTTAATTTTTAATTTCACAGCATGTCCTCTTTAGTGTACACCAGGTTTCCTTACATCAGTGAAAAGATAGATGCAAAAACAAAATGTCCACTACAATGGACATAAATGAATAGGTGGGGTCCCAGGAGGTTGTATTAGACTTGTCTTATGTAATTTAGAGCACATCTAATATGTTTAATTTTGCAAATTGTAGTACTTTCCTGTGCTCTGTACTGACAGCTGTTAAGGGAAATACAGGAAAAATCTATTGCTGTGGGAGCATTTTCTTGATGAAAAACAGATGTGGCTTTAGAAATGTCAATATCTGTGAATTGCAATCCAGCATCAGCCTGTTATAAGACCATACAGCTCTAAATGCCTTATTTCAATGCGGGAGTTAATTTCATCACTGTGTCACGGAGCGTTTTCTCACCTTTGCTCTTGTAGCAAATTTAACATGGCTCTGCATATGTGTGTCATAAGATAGCTAGCTTGATATAATGTGAAGACTGTCTACATTTATGTTTACTTCAAGAACATTTTCAGTAATATAAAGCATTAAAGTAATAATAGTCAATGTGGTTAAGGAACTGAAAGCACCAGTAGTATCGTCTGGTACCATTATTTAAAATTTTCCAGGGAGCATAATGCTATAGAAATTATATTTGCACAAAGCTTGTGCGTTCGTTACCAAGGGAAACGATCCTCAATCTATTTCAGTGGAATTAAAAATGGTTCCAAAGCCTTTTTTGTCATTACAAAATGTTCCGCAATATCAATGTGAGCTATGGAATCAGGTGACCTTTCGACTGCTGAAAAGATATCTCCACTGACTCTGCAGTTTATCCAGTGTCCAGTGCATGCAGTATAGCATGCACTTTGGGTTCCAGCTGTCCTGCTTCATCGACTACAATATTATTCTCTAGTCTAGGAAGGGGAGGGGGCAGAGCTTTTAATCAGCAAGAATCCAGGGCTAGCCATGAATATTCAGCCAGTTGTAATTATTCCACATTTAACTACATTTCTCATCTCGTATTAATAATAGAACCACATTAATTAAAATACGCGCATTGAGCCTCTAGGAGCGAGGATTCAGTCTGACAAAGTACAAACAGATACGGCTAACCCCTCCTCTCCCAGGGTCTCTAAGCAAACACGCCCCCCAAGTTAATGATGGTGCATGCACCTTGCAAGCAGCACAGGGAGAGATGCAAGCTGTCTCTAGGGCACATCGGTCGGCAGATATAGAAACAAGATCATGCAGAATCTTATGGACATTAAATGAAGTAAGCAACAAATTCGCATAATTACAAAAAAATAGGCTGTTCTGGAAATGTTGTTCCGTAGCATTGTGCATCAGTGAAATATTCATTTTGTGGTTAGAAGGGGCACTTCAAACCAATTAGAATCCCCGGGTCTGCTGTGACGCAGGGGGAAGTGTATTTCTTGACAGGTCTGGTTGATGTATTTGTGATCGGAAGGTTGCAGGTTCAAATCCCAGCTTGCAAAGTGGTTTTACTCCTAGGCCCTTGAGCAAGGCCTTTAACCCCAATTGCTCCAGGTACTGTCTGACCCTAATAAATAAATAAATAAAATGTAAATACTTCGGTTAAACTTATTTTACCTGATTAAAAGAAACAAAAAACAAAACAAAAAAACAACAGCCAGAGAAAGTGAATAACAGAATATGAACTGGACGTGGAAACAAATTATTCACTAATGAAATTCATATCAAATAAATGAAGAGATGCCTATGGCCACTCACAGCTACGCCATAGAACCACATAATTTCAGCAGCTCTCTGCTGCCCCCTTCTGGAAATACGATAGATCCTCCACAGCTTGGATTGCAAACCAAAACCCAGGAGGATAATGATTTCCTTTTAATGTTCCTTTTTAATTTTATGTACAATAAACACTTTAATTTTATAATGATTTATTTATTTGTACAAGAACAGGTACATGGGAATTAATACACAGCATTAACATAGGAGTACATGATCTGAAAATGACAAAATATCTCATCCATCTGACTTCTGGCTTCTTCTTCAGTACATGGCAGCTGGAGCTTTGAGCTTACTGTTGTGCTTGAGCTGATTACTCAAGCATTTACACATTATTGGCTGCAGGAGTAAACACATTTATTTTTCATTGTATCTGAATGTAAAATGATTCTCATTCCAAGTAATATTTAGTATGAAGTTTGACTTTATAAAATTCTTGTAATAAACCACAGGGCTGGCTGAGCAGCACGTGCACGTTACCTGACATGCAGTGGGTGAGGATTCGCCCTCCGCACTTTGGTGCAGTTTGCATGTTAGTCCTGTGTCTGCACGCAGTCCAAACACATGCAATTAGGCTCACTCTCCCATAGTGCCCTGTTATGGACTGGCACCCCACCCAGTGTCCCCCTACCTTCGGTCTCGTGCACCTAGGAATAGGTTTCCAAACCCCCAGAAACGTTGTTCTGGATAAAGAGAATAAGGACAGATGGCTTTTCCGCCCACTTTGTGTCAGATTGTAGCCCTTGGTGTGAAAGTTATTCGGCACTGATATTCTCTGCACCATTTACCAGCAGCTCTGCTCCTGCGAGGCACTGATTGACGTGTCCCTATATGTAACGTTCACTCACTGTGTTTCTAGAGAAGTTCCTGGTGACTGACAGTTAAGTTAACCTGAAAGAAGACCTGAGCTGAAGTTGTAAGGTTCTGTTGAACCACGAGATGGCGCCATTACACATTTGATACAGTTCACATATCACAGATGATTCTTTGTTTGAAAAACACGTCATAAAAATTTTGGGGTTCAGTTAAATTAACAAGTAATCTAGAAATAATAGAAAATATATTCCCTCGACAAAGGGAATGGGAGTGCTCGAAGTGCTCAAGAAGCCGCCTGTATTTTCTTTCTTTGCCGCCAGACAGCCCGGCAACCAAGAGAGAATACAAGTCATTCAAAACAGGTCTTATATTTCAATTAATTGAGTATGGCCTTGGTTAAACCAAGCCACTATAATTCCTGTCCTTAACCGTCTCCAACCAAATTCATACATTAATACATTTTTATCTGGCATACAGTATATCATATGATTTTTTATTAAATACTTGTATATAATGAATCATATGTGCATTGAAATGAAATACCCAATGCAAATACATTAAATTGGTTATTGTCACTCATTGCAGACAAAAATGTCCTTAAAGACACTGGCCATCTTCGTTTACATTAAAGTTCTTTATGTGTGTTCTGTTCATCTTTTACAACTCTCAGATCACCAATATTATGGTATTAACATTTAAATAGAGATGGACAAGATCATTTTTTTCTGGTCCGATCCCGATATAAAAATTTGGAGTATCCGTCAATAGCAATACAATCCTATATTTTTCCTCTTTATCAAGAATGAATGAGTTTTTTTTTGTTAGAGCTGACTGTGACAAAGCAGTGTTTTTATGTGACAAAAAAAAAACGCTTATCCATCCATCCATAGATACATACATCCAATTCACCATCCTGGACTGGATTGCTAAGAAACCACCAAATCAGCCTAGCAAAAGATTATTAAGATATTTTAATAGTTTAAACATGGCTGCACCATCCATTCACATTGGATCATATCCTATATACGGAAATCCACACAGATATGAAGATGTACCAGTTTAACTAGCATTTTGTTTTGATTCAAAAGCAATTTCCTGTCACTTTAAGTGAACATGAAACAATGTGCTTTAAAATGAGAGAATACTCACTATATAGCATGGTCCTAGGAGATGGACTGGTGGGTATGTTATTGTATGTTATACATTCTATAAGCAATGCAATTAAAATAAATTAAAAATAGATTTTAAGCTGTCTAAAGAAACCATTTGAAAGTATTCAAAAGAAAGTTACAAGAAGCAAGACCCTCACATGCCTGTGATTTATGTACATAGAAAAATCTGAACTGACCCAGAATTTATATGGTGCACAAGGACACTTTGTTGCATCCACTCAGTTAATGTGATTCATTGACAACATTGCCGGTTAATTGCATGGTCCCGGGTGGAACTACTGCTCTAATTTTTATAACATGTTTTTCTAAAGCGAGGCTGTATTTCTGTTCTTCAAATTTTGCACCCCAAAATAAATATTTTTCCCTTTACTGTTTCTGCTGGTAGGGTCCAGCTAGGGTCCGGCAATCACTGCTTGCGAGTTTATCAGTAGGTTACATTTTCTCTGGAACAGAGACTTAAACTAATCAGCAGTAACCTCTGCAAAAAGATACAGTATGTGCCACATTAAAAGCATGTTATTATGTTTTAATAATGATTGGAGAGGTCAGAAAACAGGACCACCCAGCGCTGGTTCCTATACAACAGCGACCCAGACTGAAGAGCCATAAATCCTCTGGACTATTATAAATAGCTTTAATACACCCCAGGCGCCAAATCACTTGACCTGCGTTAGCCCCAGTACTTGGGAGCTTTCTGCCTGACTGGGCGCCTCGGAGCCAGGCCCTCTCCTCCCATTTTGCGCTTGTCAGTCCAGGTAACAGTCAAGGCTTGATTAGAAACACTCCTGCCTCTTTGCTTGTTCCATCTCCATCTCCAGCTTCAGGAGCACTCGTGCATGTAATCGCTCGCAGAGATGCAGGACTGACTGCCTACTCCACCTCCTCCATACCCTAACCCTATGACCTTAAACTGGTACCTTGTCATGCATGCATTTCTCCTCTCGCTCCCAGTCCATCATTTTTGTCCCTTTGCAGACATGTCTAACGTCCTCATTCTCTCCACCTTTTTTCCTTTGGTCTCTCCATTATCGAAACCTTCCCAATAGCATATTCCAATGGGCACCATTGGACAGAAGATCGAACAAATAGCTCTGAAGGAACATGAGGTCAAAGGGCGGCTAGAGATGTTTCTTCACCCTTGGAAAGACTGCATCCAAGTCTTTGTCAGGGCTTTGAGATTAATACCAAGCACAGCAATGGAATCTTATTAAGTTATCACATTGAACCCCAGATTTAGATGTCCACGCTCTGACAGTTCGTTCTCTTCCTAACCTCCGCGGTGAAGACTCATCACTAGTGATGCAACGATGAGGACATTTCTGGCCAATATCAATAGCCGATTATTTTGATAACTGATTGTTACGCGAGTAAATGAATAAGGTGGTGGAGGAGTGTGGATCTTTTACAGAGGTACATGGTCAATGAGGGACACCACACAGAAGGCATGATGATGATGAAGATGTTATTATTATATATACACGAGTAAACCAGTCTTAGCTTCAGGGTGGACCCAGGCCAAGACAACAAACAGAAAACACTGATTTCTGTTAACTCATAGCTTCCCTAGAAAAAAGAAAGAACAATTCTCTATCCTCACTCCCTACCCATAAACAGCAAAGAAAACCCTCCTGAAACCAACAAGAAAATAAAAATGGAATCCACACCCCTACAATCAGTGAGATTAAACACATTTGCCAGTGAACACCTATTTCAAGCACTAAACCAAGAAGGACTGACCAAGCTCATAACCCGATTGATGGATCAAAACCGATACTGGAACCACCAGGAGTAACGACACACTGCAGGGGCAAAAGCAGGCACAACGCACAAGGCTGAGCATGGAATAAGCTCCCTTGCACTGGCCCCTCGAGTGCCTTTATACCGTCGCCCACTGATGACATCATCGGAGTGGAGATAGTCACACAGGCTGGTGAAGAGGTGCAGGAGAGTAGGAAGGCCAGGACTGGAGTCAGGAACTGACCAACCTGCAGACCACTCACATACACTGCCCTTAGCAGTTTATAACATTGACATCCATGCCGATGGTTTGAGACGTTCTGCTCAAATAAGTTGAAAGGGATACTCCGCCCAAATAATAAAAAAATAAACAAATAAATTTCATTCCAAAAAAATGAAAAAATATTTATTTTCTGATAAGAAAACACCAACTCTGGCATACCGTTGGTACCATATTTTACTACTGTATATATATATATATATATATATATATATAACATTAACTGATTTCAATGACCGTTACACATTTCAGATGACGATTTATGTTACTTAAATTTATAACAAAAAAATAAATAATCTGCCATGGGAACAGTAGTGTTCATTCTTTCCTTGAACAGATTTGTTTTTCATAAACTCTTCATACTTTGCTGTCTTACCTTAACGTGAGGAATTAAATTTGTTGTGTTGAAATGTTCATCAGTAGATCCTCTGCCTGAAATTTTAGCAGAGCAATGTTAACAAAATCAATTAATAACGTCGTTTTAATGCATTAAAATAATTGCACACAATAGACATTGTTAACTGTTTTTTTTTTAACTGTGCAAAGCAGTATGGGTCACCATTTTAACAGGAATTATCAGCGGTAAATATCGGCTCATTTTCAACCGTCAGTCACGTGCATTTCTGCTCATTGCCATTACATTGTATTTTAGTTATTGACCATTGAATCCACCGTGAAGGCAGTATGCATCAGCCAGATAGGGGAGCCTTGGCGGTCTAACGGGGTATGGAGATTCAATGGTTCGACATGCTAGGTTGCTGGCAAAGACTTGAAGGCTGCTCTTGGAAATCCTGTCCGAGTCGTGTGTCTGGGGACAAGGTCTCCATGGACCCGGACAGCTTACAGCCCGTTCACTGCCAGTCCCTCGGCCAGGTATGTCCTCCTCACAGTGGGAGTCAGCGACCAAGATGAGTTTTACAATTAACACCAGTGCATCTTGTAGTCCAGGGAAACCGGTACGCTGTGTTTCACATTGACATTCAAACATTTATTTAGTGAACCCTTTTATCCCAAAAAATTATAGAAAGCATGACTGGAGTAGGTGAGGTCAGCGGCCCGATGGTGCAGTGATTACTCTGCTAGCCAGGGGATTTGCCCTCACATCCTTTTGGATGGAGACAGAAATCCCTCATTCATGAACTACAACCATTCATGAAGTACACCAGGAGCACACCACTCAACCGGATCATAGAACCATCCCCCCTTCTTCAAACACCGTTTTTGTTGAAATTATTATATAATTACAAGCAAAAAACTATGAATCGCGAGGAATCGAGGAATAATTTGGGTCCTGAGGCCAGTAGAGAATCACTGAACTACAAACCATGTTTACTAAATTGTCTAGACCTTGAAATGAAAACAAGATCCCAAAATAACCCCCATAACCTTTCATAAAATGTACAGTACTGCACCATTCAGCAGCCATGCCATCATAACTAATGCTAAAGACTTTGAAACCCCCCCATGGCGTGTTTCAGCGTACCCCCCTTTGCACTGTATTGATTTTGGGCCTGGCTGAAGGAGACAGTCCTAATGTCCGTTCTTGTTTTGCACCCCCCCCCCCCCTCAGAATTACAGAACACCTTACATCCCAGACAGCACCTCTAGACATGTCTCCTCACACTTGGTGCTGCTTCCCAAACGCTGCAGCCTGCTTTTCCAGGTCCACGTTTAGATGACTGATTTAAGTGCACTGCTGAAAAATCGAACTGGCAGGCGGCTGTTTGTGTGCCATGAGAAAATAAGACCAGTGTCATGCAGGTAGTTCAAGGACAGAATCCACCTGCGCCTAAATAACAAGAATCTGCTTAAATTCAGGTCAAAAACGTTAAAAAGTCGAGAATCTGGACTTTCAGTGTACTCAATCCGGAATATATCCATAGTGTTATAATGAGAACATCGGTTTGTAACATTGTGTAACATTCCTAAAACTGACAAAATCATTAAAGGAAGTGGATGGAATCAGTCTATTTATTAATATAATGCAAGTTGGAAAACTGGCATTGAAACAGTCACCGCAGACTAGAGCTTTGGGACAGCTGGCAATTCCCACCATAATTCATACCAACCCTACATTACCACTCCAGTTGGGAAGACAGGTGAGAAGAGTCTGTAATGTAGGACAGGATGAGTGTTTTAAGGGAGATGAGTGCTTGGGGGACCCTCCCCTTCCTCATGTGGTGAGTAGTGCCTCAGTGGGCTAGAATGCTGTGCCTGAGATAGGAAGGTTGCTGGTTCAAATCCCTGGCGTGGTCAGAGTTTTGGGGCTGCTTTCTTAAAAGATCAAGATATGTCTTGGCATTTCGTGTGATTCACATACCATCCTCCAGAATATCTCGCTGATCTCTCTGCTGTCCAGAAGGCGAGTCTGTGAAAAATTATGACGGTTGCCATTTTTATGATGCACTTTAAGACACAAAATTCCAGCCAACTTAGCAGTGGTATTAGTGCTTCAGGGTTAGGTTTAGGGTTAGGGTTAGGGTCCCTGTTTATAAGTATAAAATAAAATTACTAACAGTGGTCAGTGGTCACTATCAGTTTAATCACTCACTCGGGCAGAGGCAAAGTAACTGTGCGTTTGAGGCAGAACAGCATCTAACACAATACATACAATCGCAAAATGGGCTGCTGAGATGAGCAGAACTATCTCACC
>JAODUD010000107.1:20725679-20749436 GCA_026784285.1 Stomatorhinus walkeri
TTCATACTCAGCTGGTTGGTAGAATCAAAACCATGGTCTGGATTTGTAGCTTCTGGACCTGAAATGCCCAACACTGTTACTACCATAACCTGGACACCAGTGCCAAGAGCTGATTCTTTCACACACTTATGAACAGCTAACATCCAATATGTAGGATTAAGTGGTTGTGCCATATAGAATCATGCATTTTAGCAGACGCTTTAGGTCAAGTGATTATTGATGCAGAAAAAGAGAAGTGGCACAATTTGCATTTATTTAGCAGATGCTTTTGTATAAGGCCACATGCAAAATGAGGGTCGGAGAACATCCCTTCAGTAAGGGACATCACAGTGACATCACTGTCCCAGCCATGGAACTAGGAACTAGCAGCCAATCATAGACACAAAATCCTAACCCACAGAGGTAGACACCCCAAAAGGTTATAAACCAGCAATTATAATAAATATCATTGAATCTTTGAGCTTTGGCCTACATGCTTTAACAGTAGATAATATTAACTGACATCCAAAAAAGTAACAGATAACAGTAAAAGCTATTCTGATAAAAAACAATCAAACCACATCGAAGTACTCAATGGCAAAAAATATAACTTACATCATAATAAAGTATCGTTAATGGGTGTTTATTATCTTGTACTACATTAACTTGATGGACATTTTGTTGATTCCTTATATATATGTTGCATTAGATGACAGGTGTCTTAAGTAAAAGGACAAAATAACTTTAAAAATTAAGCAGTGACGCTAAGTAACAATAAAATAACTGAGTTAATCAATAAGGCAGTCTAATTCTCTCATCCTTTCATGATTACCAACTTCTACGCATGTGGTTTGACCTTATAGTATTACTGGTGGCAAGGTAAGAGTGCACTAGTGAAGACATTTTACTGTGTCATCACTCAAGAATCAAGAGGCTTTAGAACAGAAACTTGTGAGCATATGGCTCATAAAGAATGTGGGTTCTGTTATTACATCTACAAGTTGACTTATTGACTGGAAATGTTTAACAATACATGCTAGTTGGGGCATAAAGGCCAACATCTATTACTAACAAATCCTTTCACATTTAAAGTACCCCTTTAGTAAATGTTTTAAAGCTTTCTTTCAGTGAAACAGTAGCTTTTTTGATCGAAATGCTTAGGCACTGCCACAACACGCATCAAATCAGACAGCCTCAGACTTCCGTTTTACTGCATGACATTTTATGTCTTGCAAATCAAGCTTACACTGATATGTTAACATTTTGTTTCATGTCAGCCTGTCTTCAAGAAGAATATTCATTTACCTGGAATTGATCTACATTGCTATGGGACATTATAAATGTTTTCAGACCCGAAGGCCTGCAGCTACGATTAAAAAGAATACCTCCAAACTGAAAGAGCTGCTTTGAGGTTCTGCTCTCTGCTCTATGTGGTTTAACAGCACAACTGTATACTATAAATGGCTATTCAGGAGGCAGGAAGGCAATGAAGGGCTGGAAAGCTAGATCTAGACATACAGTATAACAATACGTTCAAAACATTTATTAAAGATATTACATATATAAATTATATGGTGGTTAGGATGAGCCAACTTAAAACAGTTAGAGAGCAACTCAATCCAGCACGTCAAGATGAACAACCTAATGAAAGATTCTCTGCTCCCCACGGTAACAATCCTGACTCATGTTTCTCCCGCTTCATCCATTCCTCTCTACTTTCATCAAACCACTTATTTATAATAATCCTTGATCACTTTGTCCAATGAGAGCCAGCTAGGTGTCATTAATTAGGAGTGTTTCGCTCGAAGGCCCGAATCACCGTGCAATGTAATCCTCAGAAATCCATCCCCATGGCGTCAGGCCTCCTCCTACCCGCTCGCAGGCAACCTGTTGCTGTCTCATCCATGCATGCCGACTTCATGGGAATCGCGCGTACAGATGCACGCATGTAGCTGGAGTCGGGCTTCTCACTGTCGATGGAAACTGGTGCCAGTCTGAGCCCATGTGGCGCCTGAGGCAAACTTCACCGCCAGTGCCCCCCCCCCAAGTCGGCAAACTCCAATTTCACTTTGTCTCGGATGAAAACATGCAAACATGTCAACTAAGCCGCAAGTTGTCAACTGAGGGAGATTTGAGGGTGGGGGGTTGTTGAAGGTAACAGAAGTTGCCCTGCGTGCCCTTGCCAGCATTTGCCTCTGATCAAAATAAATGCCACTTGTTTCCCTATCACCAAATATTATGCCATAAAGGTACATCCGGGCATGTGGAAGATGCGGGTCCATGTTCTCCAGACGAGGGCGTGATGCCTCCACATCATCAGCCATGGAGGTTTCATTCATGCTCGGCCCACAGACGAAGTCCTGGAGAACCACACCTGCTCACCGGAGGATGCAAGGATATCTGGTGGGACTCGGCATGGACGCGGAATATGCCACCTTCCCTTGGCGTCTGCGGGACGAGCGTTAGCGGAGGCGCCATGACGCACGTGCGCGTGGTTTCCATCGAGAGCAATCCTGCTTTCAGAGTGCCACATCTGACCGCAATGTGGACTGGGCAGTACGAAACAGCACTGGACTCCGTGGTGCCGGTGTGGAGTCCCTGCTGACATAGCAGCTCTGCCTGTTGCTGCTTATTTTACTTACCTCATTTATTTCGCTTGAAATCCAGAACATGCTGAATGCAGTACACCAAGCATGACTGTTCATAGACGTTGGTCATTTGGGTGACTTTCATTTATCCATGTTATGATTTCTATCAAGCTCTTTCCATTTTTTTCTTTTTAATTTTATGAGTAATAGTAACCTATGAAGTATACTTCTAAGTGTTTGTCATGTTGGTGGTCCCTCATCCATGCAGCTTTCGATTTTTCGTGACTGCTGAAGTACTGTCATTCCATAACATTGTCATGTTCATGTGCAGCTGTATGTATATAGATATGTACATGTGGCTTGTGACGTAGCAGGCTAGAACTGTTTGCCTGTGATTGGAAGGTTGCTGGTAAAAATGCAAGGGCTGCCAGACTGATGCCACCGTCGGGCCCCTAAACAAGACCCTTAACCCCCTAGTTGCTGCCTGGCTTTGCTTTCTCAACTGTATGTTGCTTTTTTGTTTAATGTTTGCAAAATAAATAAATGTAACTATGTATGTGACCTTCTTAGTATAACATTCTTATCCATATGCTTCAATTTAAGGGTGCCAGTTCAAATCCCGTGGCAGGAAGAATGATACCACTGGCAGAGCTGGGTAAGTCTCGTTCAAGGGCCCCCCAGTGGTCAGGGGTGGATAGTTCAGGTCCATAAAGTAAAAATCCAGACCAGGTCTAACCATAAAGAGTCACAGTCACAGAGTACTCAACTGGTCAGTTGAAACAAACTTTTGGTCTGGATTTTTACTTTCTGGACTTGAACTATCCACCCCTGACCACTGGGGGGCCCTTGAACGAGGCCCTTAACCCCCTATTATTCCAGAGATTGCCTGGCCCTGCATCCTTAATTCTATACTACTTTGGAAGCTCGTGCAAAACAAATTATCGTAAAAGTAAATAAGCTTGATGAAGAAAAAAGATTCTGAGTCTGATTACTGCGTTCACTCTGACTCCCATCAAATTCTGTTTGTCCTCTGCAAAGGGGGAAAAAATAATAAAGCACTGACATAAAACACCATGAGAGACATGGAAAATCACTGAAGGGGCCTGGGCACAAAATGCATGCATGGCATCTGGACATTACATTCTGCATCTGTTATGTTTTGTCTCGGAACAGCGTGTGTCTCTGGAATGCCCCCACAAGGAACTCCCATTAATGCATTCAAGTGTCGATGCTAACAGGCTAAGCGGCGCTGGGATGGCAAATGCTAAAGGTTGCTTATGTGAACCAGGCGATAAGAAGCCCACCCAGGATGAAAACAAAATCATTATCAATTATGAACAGAACAACTTGGGTAAGATGGGTAATCCTACCACGGTGACAAAAACTTAAAGGTATCGAACTTCAAAGCATTGCTTGCTGTTACATCAATTTGCATAGAATTCTTAAAGATATGGGACTAACGCAACAGAAAATTGCAAAAAACAGTTATTATCTTAATAATAGTAATCCACAAGGCACAGGATATGTTTTTCTATATTAAACATTAGTAACACGTATGCATAATAGTTGTATATTACTAGTATGGCAAATGTATGTATTTTTTTTTTTTTTTACTGTGGAATGAAGTGGAATAAAACTAGAATGGAACCAAGGTGAAAGAACTAGCTTGTACTGTTGGGACAGGTGAAGGCCTGTTTCTGAGAGAGCTGAACTTAACCCTTCATAAGCAGAACTAACAGCACAGAAATGTAGGTTTTTATCAGATGTTCTAGACAACCCCCACTTGCTCAGGCTGATTTGTTTGCCTGTGTATGTAATACTTTTCAATAACATTAATGAAGTACGTCTTTATAAGAAAATCTGGAAATACTCCTGGTTATTATACGCATTAAAAAGGTGTAAAATTGAAATGACTAACAACTTGAAGCAGGTTTCCGGGACCGTGGATTATTATTCTATCAAATGAATATCTTACTCAGACAGACAGTTAGAAAGGCTTTCCACCCACATATATCGAGTTAAGGGTGGCTGTCATGTCACAGTGCATAAGAGGCAGCGCCCCCACCTCTAAGAGGATCTTATTCTTTTCACTTCATAAGTGATTTGTTTCACGGCAAGCAAACTGTTGCCAGCACAAATGAGTGAAAACAGAAGAGGAGACTGACACCAAGTAAGCGCCAGAAACCATAGTGCTGAAAAGACATACATCTTTCTGTAGTGGGTGAATTGGATACCAAAAGGCCCTCATAAGATATAGCTTCAAAGACTCTGTCGCTGTGCTACAGTATCAGCAGGATGCTCCTGTCTGCTAAAGCATCTCTGGATTCTTTCTAGGGTATTTCCCACAATGCAATTCCAGCTTCATTCCTATGTAAATGTCATGCTTGAAGAATGCAATTAACACAGTTCATCACAGTGATATTACAGTCGTGGTGGGATCTTTACACAAAAATGTGTTTGTTTCAGGACAGACATGATATCAATATCTGTTCTTGCAAAAAACAATTGCAAACGTGGCTAAATGCTGTGTCTTAGTTACACACAATATACACACATTTTTATTCATTTGGTACAGAAATTAAAATTCATTCTCTCTGTTTCCAATTCCTGGGTCAGACATAGTAATAATAATATACACCCAAAATAAAACCAGCATACTCTGTAAAATAACAGTTTCTAAATGAATCCTGAACTTTGTGGTGCTTAAAGTAATAATTTTATCATTTTAATATCATAACTTCTTTTCAGGAATATAAAACCAACTAATATGATGTTACAATATTTATATGCATACAACGGAGTACAGGTAAGCGATACACATGATGTTTGTTATTTCATCTGTTTCCAATGATAATACATTCATTTATTTTGTTAATTTATTTATATATTTATATTTATTATAGCTATGAATCTGTATATAAAGCAAAATCCACATATACACTGAGTAAACAGAAATAGGTAAGTCTTGCCTGGAGATATTTTCATCTCAAAAACAAATGAATATCCATAAGTGGTTTTATTGCAATAGAAGCAACGCTGCTGATTCAATTCTATTTGCCAATAACTTCTGTGCCAATATACTGAATATAACTCAAGGCCAGAGCCACAAGTCAACTGCCTGTGGAATTATTTAAACATAACCTCTCTTTATGTCCAATTAAAACCTGTAAGAATAAATTGAGAAAATCTAAAATACTGAAGATAATTTATTGGCGAGTGATAAGCAATTCAACATTTATAAATGCACAACTTAATAAGAAACACGTTACCAAAAACAGAGCTTGTCTTTATGGGATATACAAAATACACCAGCTTCTTCTTAACAACCACAAAAATAAGTTGATATTCAATCCATTCTTTACCATGTGAACGACAATCAGAAATTTGGACAAGCAAAGAACAGGATGTGGAATTCCTTAAAGAGGCCACGCTGCGTTATTTGGCCATTTATCATCATTAATTCTTGGAAGCTCCAATGGTTTTTCTACACAATAAATTTTAATTGTCTTGGAAAGAAATTTACCCAAATGTTATCTTTCAGCTAGGTGCACATATCTGTATTTCACGTTTGACATGTATTTTTGCTTATTTTTCATTAGTTTTTGACACTTGGACTAATTCCTGTTTTCCTTTGTGTAGTTTTTAGTAGTGCTTTCTCTATTATTGTCCAGGATAAGCATGGATCATGGATACAAATGATGCCAGCCAGGCCCAACCTACTTTGACCTCATTGCTGGGACTGTGAAGGTTGGCATTTAGGGGTGAGGTCTCCCCCAAACAGAGGACAGCACCCACGTTTACACTTCTGGTTGTGTAATCACAATATAACACCTTTCCACAGAAGTATAAAGGAACACTTTGTACGGGATGTAGAATTACATTACAGACACTCAAAAACCAACATGGCAGTAGTAGGTCCCAACATGAGGTGTTGCTTGAGAAATGACATTCTAGCAACTAACTTCACTGCCTCAGTTGAGACCTCTTTCTGAGAAGTATTAGCTTTGTTTATATACATCTGGAGTGTCCATAGCAAACAATTATCTGAGTTGTACGTTAGCCTTGCTGCCCATGTAAAATGATTATGCTTTTTTTTGCGGAAGACAAAAAGACAGAGACTTAATTATCTGTTTTTTTTTTTTTTTTTTGTGTTTCACATGGGGATTCAAGCTAGGGTGACCCATCCAGCTTCATTGGCCCACAGACACATAGGCAGTTGGTAAGACAAGCAGGTTGGTGAAGCGGTTGAATGTAGTCCCCACCCCCCCCACCCCCCCGCCAGTGTCAGATGGAAGGCCCTGCATGTCGTAATCCCTCCTCTGCAGGGTCACTCCGGGTCCAATGGACAGCAGTCCAATGCAGTGCATGCGAAGGCAAAAACTGGGCTCAGATAGCCCCCTCCGAGGGCTGGGCATTGCGGGGCTATACGCCCATAAGCATTCCCATGAAGTCCGAGCCGTTCTGTATCGTGATGGAAGCCCCAGCTCCATTGTCGACAAATATCGAAGTGTATTGGCCAGCCTGGAGAAGGGAACAGGGACAAAGACAGATCAGGATATAGGGCTTTTGATTGGATATTCAACTGCAACTCATGGAGTATGGGGCTGCAAGAAGCCTGAAGCACACGGCTGTAGGGAAAACTGGGAGAGGAACCTGCAGCAAGACTGAGCAAATCCTCCACACAAAACCTGAACGCTGGAAGGGTTAGGCTATAGTGCTACCTACTGAGCCACCAGCTAAATAAACACACAAAAATAAAGTCAATAAGCAGCCTGCCCAACAGGCAAAATCAAAGGCAGCACCAGCAATTGCCCATTTAGTAATGGGTAATTAATTAAGGAATAATTGATAAGGAATGGTTAATCGATGATGCATGATGCGTTCTGGATCTTTTGTGAATAAACATTTTCGATGACTGTACCTGTAGCTCCAACAAGCCATGGACGTAGACCGTAAATATCCTACTGCTGCTCTCCAAGCCCACAATCATTTCTAAGGACCTGTTTCAAAGATAACAAGATGTTGTTGTTAATGAAATAATTGCTTTATTTCATACGGTGACCTCTCGAACAGCAGTGAGGCATGAAGGGATCCTTCATGTTGTTTTTCTGCAAGCAGCCAGATCGATCCAGTCCAGCCTGAGCTTCGTACAATTTTGTTGTTTGGTTGAGAAATAAAATACAGGGTTCCTGTGCTTAAGAATGACATTTTTTTGAGTCAAACATGTTTTCCATTGTGAATGAAGCCAGCAAATACATTTCATAATAGTTCACTGTGCTCCTTCGGTTTCTGTTTTGCTCCGTACCTTCATATTGCTTGAGATTCCTTTTAGGATTAAAAATAGCCAAACCGCAGTCAACCTTGATCTTATGGACCAAGCATGTAATAATTATTCCTGAGGCTTCTGGCACGTTTACTACACCAACTTTGTGGAATATATTTGTAACTCATTCCTCAGGATACACAAGGCCCAAACAGGATGTCTTGTAATACTACAGCTCTCCTGATTATCCAGCAATGAGGTTGTTGGTTTGTTAGTGTCAATTGTATACGGCCAACCGAAGAAAGACCTTCAGGGGGGATAAAGGTTTCATTGGAAGCTACCACAACTCGCACATGTAATCATTTGAAAACACACCAAGATAGCGAAACCCCTAGCTAAAGTCAGCAACTCAACAAAGATCTTCAAATTGAGTTGCTGAAGGAGGTCCACCTTTCCAGTGTTCTTCCATTTCGACAAGCCCTAGAGGTCCGCAGCTGTTTCCCATTAACGAACGAGACGCACCCTCATCATTAGCTATAAACTAGTGGTCCTCAAGGTATAATGTTCACAGTTATGTGTTGGTGTCCCTTGCTGTTTCACGACTCCTTAAAGTCTATAGACCTTTTGATTGGACACCATTAGGTCCGGTCAGATCTACCGGTTAAGTGCCTGAACAGGGGTTGATGCAGAATGCCCTTTGTTCTGTGCTCAGTTGTTCAATATATTAACTGGGCTAATTATTCATTAGCTGAGTGTTTTCATTATGAGCCACACCACAAGTCTGCTATGAGATAATGACTTCTGAAATAATTTACTACACAGTGAATTTGGAAAGCTAAGCTTTGCTTGTAGTATGGTTATATAAACTACCAGTCAAACGTTTTTGCACAGCACAGGGTTTTACCACTTTTCCATTTATTTCATAAACTGCAGATTCTTAAACATTTGTTAAGCACTGGAAGGTAAAGTGAACAATTATGAATGTGCATGCACTAGTTAACTATTTCAGCCCATGAAACAGAGCAGTATTTAATGTCCCTTGTGGAAAGAAAGCTTGTTAATAAAGGTACTCAAATGGTGAACATACTGTAAATGTATTTGTTAGCAAAGAATATTAAGTGCATTTTTAATAAATGTTAAGTGAGCAACACGCAAATGCAGAAAATCTCAGTGTGTGCAACTTTTGACTGGTAGATGTAGGTATCATTGTTATATTGTTGTAGTAAAACAGGAAAATGCACTGACTTATACTTAAAACCTGACACAGAACACAGCTGAAATAAGACAAAAACTAGATAAAAGAGAAAATAACAAATGTGAAATGTTCTACTCTGGTTCTAAGCTTATAACCTACACTTGTTCAGTAAATATCCTTGTGAAAAAATGTGCCAGTCTTTACTACGATAGCATGTTTCATGTTTTCACGTACATTCACTGCTTGTAGTGATTGAGCCATATTTCTCCTGAATGCCATTGTTAACTAAAACCTTGTGACATGCACTTAATTTTAGCTTATTATTAAGCACTAACAAAAAAAATACAAATGTTACCCATCACCTAAAAACAAGAAAAAAATGACTTAAATATACATGGAACAGCTTTCTGTAACAAATATTTGCGAGCTCCCATGGCAGACGAGCCCAAATATCACCACACACCACTGAGACTTCCAGCAGAGACCATTGGCCCCGTATGATGGAAAAAACTGCATTTTTATGGTTAATCAGTCATATTTGTGTCCTTTTTAACTGCCAGCCCAAAGAGTTTTATTTCACATTCTCTTCAGTTTGAAGCGTGGGAGAGTGAGAGGGGCTTGGAGCCCAGACAGAAAAGCTCAACCGAGTGCCTCTTTTTTGATATAAATCATTTCCTTTTAGTCCACAGTCTCTTGGTGTGCACTGAGAAAATATGCTTATATAAATGTCTTCCGAGAATATGTGCAGTCACACACTTCGGACGAATCACTAGAGCTGCAAGATTTACTTTACAACAGTTTATTATCTGTACTGTCAACTGTAATATGCTAGAAATTCACAGATTTAAAGTTACTTTTAAGTTAATGGGTGACAGGTGACAGAAATCTTGGCAGACGCCTACTAAAGCTGAGACAAAAATATGATGTCTTAAAGAAGGAATAAGAATATTTTTTTTTCAGAGTACATTTTTCTATGTTACATTCCTCAGCACATATTTATACATAAAGTTTTTATATACATTTTTAAAATGAATTACCTACTCCTCTTCAAACTGCAAACACAATACTTTATAGCACCCTGCGCTGCCTAACAACCTAGGCTCCCAGAGGTCAAAGGTCGGCTCGTAAAGGTTACAGAGGTCACAGGAACCAATCCTGAAGTGAGAGAATACGTCCTTTTATAATGCTGACTGGGATTTCGTTTTTTTTTTTTTTGCAGGAAACACCTAGGGTGTCACAGGGTATGACATGGTACATTTCACAGTTCATAAATTATACAAAAAAGTCAACAGGGGTAACACACTGGCCAAAGTAGCTTGCTGTGTCTCAGACGTGGTAAAATTATAATTTCTATCTGCTTTATGGAAGGGGGAGTGATGGCATTTTTTTGGTTCCATAAATATTTGCAAACGAGTACCACATGGCTGTAACATAGCCTAAAATAAAGATACAGATAATTATTATTATCGTAAGCAATTATATTTCATGATGACTGGGTCAAAGGCAGATTTTGCACTTTAGGGTTGAGGATGTGGGTTTCAGAAATGCAACCATAGACCGGGAAATTGCAGATAATCATCCGGGCTGCTAATGTACAAAGTCTCAATTGACATCAAACAGGACAAGTATTAAGGGTTCTTCCAAGTGGCTTGCACTGATGGTCACGCCAAAATCAATTCAGAAAATTCACAGAGGATACTCATGAAACATGTTATTTTATCACCCCTTAAGATATTGCATTTGATTGCAGTATCACCTTGTTGTCTTAAAATAAATATTATTTAAATCTACTTATTTTAGCAGATGCTTTTGACTGAAGTGACGTACAAGAGAGGAAGGCTTGGGGTCAAAAAGCAGCGAGCACCCCTGGAGTTAAGGGTCCTGTTCCAGCACCCAACAGTGATATGATTACTCCACCACTCATGGGATTTGAACCCACGACCTTTGGGACAAAGGCACAGAGCCGTAACCCTCTGACACACCACCCCATATATCATCACCATAATTTTTTTATATTTCACTAATCTTTCATGTTTATGTGTTGCGGTTAAGATATGCCCATTTTGCGGATAACAAGAGAAGAGTTGACTTCGTCCAGTAGGCGCCTGGCGGTGGAGGAAGCGGAAGAGAGGCCCTTACGTGTATCTGTGGCATAGAGACTCGATGCAGATCAGAACCCGCACATTGTCCCTGGCCCGCAGCTGGCTCTTGCTCTTCTTCACCTCTCCGTGGTCTACAGAAAGCACAAAACCGCACAGAGCGTCAGTACGGGATGGGCATTTTCTCACTTGCCGCTAGACCCTTTAGTAGCCAGTGGACAGCAAAGCTGTTTGAGGAGCAGCCCACCCACGGGTTTGGAACCACAACAAGCTGACGACGCGTGCGAAACTTCCAAGGGACACAGGATCATTACCCTTCCTGCTCACCTCTACATCCTCAAGGAGGTCAAGAGGGGTTAGGGTTAAAGGATTGATGAGACTTGTTGCAGTTTTCAGGGCTGATCGAGTTGTGTTGAGCCTAAGCGCGTTTTATTGGAGGAAGGACACTGAATCCCTGCATTAATCTTCCAGGCAGGTTCCCATAGTCATTGGTGGCACAGGAGCTTAGGAGAATTTTACATGCTGTGTCCCAAGGGCTTATTCCACTGAAAGGTTGGACACAGACAAAGAAGTGCCCTCCCTGCTACAAGGCAGACCTCCAGGCACTGAAGGTGGGTATTATGTGAAATTTCAGAGATGGTATGCTATGACTCTAACTGCATTCTCATTCTAAACAGATGTCATTTTGTTTGGAGTGCATTTTTAAACTGCTTGTGAATGAAATGTGATTTAATTAATTTCCGGAATTCTGCAGCAGCTCGTAAGCATCGCTTTTCACGTGTCAATAAACTGCTGTCAATGACTAAAACACAAGGACAAATATTTTCTCGTCACAGTCAGGGCCCCTTATTTCACTTCCAAAATATCATCACTAATTAAACTGTTGGAAAATAACATTGCATCGTTGCTGATTCCCTGTTCATTATGAAATAAGCAACGAGATTTATTTTCTTATTTTTTTAATGTAGGTACCAGTGCTTACCAATGTGGATGTTAGCTGAGAACTGGTAGATGCCTGTTACCGGTGCTGTGAAGCGACCAGTGGATTGATCCATGCCCATCCCCCGGATGAAGGCACCTTTGGCAGGAGGCTGGGGAGGGACAAAAATGTGTCACAGCACACGTAGCGGAAAAGCCAGCGC
Organism: Stomatorhinus walkeri; assembly: GCA_026784285.1. Classification (NCBI taxonomy): domain Eukaryota; kingdom Metazoa; phylum Chordata; class Actinopteri; order Osteoglossiformes; family Mormyridae; genus Stomatorhinus; species Stomatorhinus walkeri. Next base: position 20,737,946 of record JAODUD010000107.1, read on the forward strand.
CTCGAAGGTAGCTATGTATATATTTCGATTGTGGATAAAGGGGATTTGTACATGAAAAACAGTGTTAATGCTGACAGAGAAAACTTTATGGAGAGCACATGTCTGTAATTGCTAAGGTCCCACATAAGCAACAATAAAAAACTTTTTGAAGGTCACATATTACCAGGACCAGGGTGTGAATAGGCTTCCTTTGCTAGTTTCAAAGTATTTTACCATTCCTCAAATTTCTTCTTTTGGACTAACCATCTTGACCATTGCATGTGACAATGACTAAAATCAATAATCTGTATGCACTGCAGGACCTTTTGCACTACCTGCTCTGCTAGGATACACTTTTGTCAGTCTTGATCAGTTCCTGTTAGTTCCCAGTGGCAACCAGAGTCAAGCTCAAGTTCTGCCCGTTGAAGCAGTACCTCGTCAATTTTAGGACATCTTCAGTCCCTACACCCTTGAAGAAGGAAGGGGCACTCAGCTTATCACTACCACATTCCCACTGCCATAATCCTTCACATTCTATGATTATCAATAAGAGAAGTTTTCATCATGCCATAAGTGCTGAATCAGCTGTCATATTTAAGCGAAAGTAGACTTGTATTCCAAAAAGAATCTAAGTGGTGGACTGGCCTTACATTAATTTCATAATTGTATACTTTAGCAGTGAAAATGTATACATTCACTGCTGTTTCTTCTACTAAAACTTCATACTATGAAAGATTACTCCCATCAACCTTTTGGGTTTTGGAATGGTGTGACACACACAGACAGACACACACACAAACAGACACACACACACACTGTGGGTAATTTCCCCTAATTAGCCTAACTGCATGTCTTTGGAGCACAGGAACATGCAAACTCCACACACATGGGCTCACATGCAGAGTAGAATCCAAGCTCTTAATCCCCCGAGAAGTTAAGGACCAGAACTACCCACTGGGCCACCTTGAAAACAAAATATATATATAAAACACTTAATGAGAAAAAGTGAAATAATTACAGGATTTTTTTTTTGAGTGAACGGTGTTAGACTATCTGTTCCATGTCATCCTATTACTCCCTGGGCTCCACAAAGTCACAGACAGGCAAATGCGAAGAAGCTCTGAAGGCAAAGGAGATCAATTTAATTCTGCTAAAAACCCAAAGGAACAGACTGAAGTTGTGCAATTACGCGACGAGAGCACACCGACTCCAGCTCTTGTGTGGATTTTAATTCCTGCAAGGCACCAGTAAATAAGTGCGGATCACGATACTTGCGAGTCTCATCGTCTCTGGGGTTTCCTGCGGGGGAGGGGGGGGGGGAGGCTGTTAAATGGGTGTGGGTATCTCTAGAGTGCCCGCAGAATCTCTCTCAATTAGACACACCCGGCTGAGCAGGCCTGTCTGCAGCACATAGACCGTAATTATAGCACTAGCAGGAATTAACAGTTGAGCGCAGAACAGATTCACACGGACACACACAGATGCTATATGAGAACACTTAATTTCATTCCCCGCCCCTGCTTTTTATTTTGTGCTTGGTTCAAAACTTGCAGACAAAGACAGTCAAAACATATCTGAATTAGCTGGGAACATCAAAGGGTCTGTCTCTGTCTGATAGTTTCCCTGTTTTTATAGTGATTTTGTCTTTTACAGCTCAAGGAACAGGCATATGACGTCAGATACATGAACAGCATCCCATTCAGTGCAAAAAAAAAATGATCATAATTATCATGAGGACAACAGAGAGTGTGAACAGGCCTGACATCAACATGCCTTTTTCAGTAGTGAGTAGGAGTCATTTTCTCCACTACAGAAAAGAGTTTATGATCCTCACATCCATAGCCACGCCATGACATAAAAAGTCTACCCACACAGTATTAAAAAATCATATATGTGCTTTTTCAGCATGTTTACATAAATACAGTACATTCAATACTCCCTTTTAAAGATAATGTCCCACAGAGCAAAGAAGAATCTGAGGGCTGTGTTGGAAAACCATATATAAACAAGAAGAAGGAGAAAAATTTGGGAAGATTCCAGAAAGGAATACAGTGCGATATTAAATTTAACATGCGCACTTCCCAGCTAGTTGGTACTATATCATGATATATCCATTATAATGTATGGTGCATATATAACACTTCTTTATCATGATAAATTTTTACTATTTAATGTAAGACATTAAAGCCAGTAATATATTTTCGGCTAATAATAAAGATCCAAAAAAAATATGCTGTATATAATAAATATGTTATTTAAAGCTTTAAATTACTATAGCCCACTTCAAACAATGAAAAAAAAATGAAATAAATGAAATTCTTTAGACTTAAATTATTATTATGTACAAAACTGAAAATTCCCTTGGGTTTCCATGGATGAATCAACAAGTTTATTTTTATATTTCTCCTTAGTCGCCTAAGCAACTGATTATAACAAGGCAGTTCTTCTAGAAGTGTTTCCATCTACAAACTACAACTAACCGAATCAGCCTCTAGCGATATGAATTGCATGGCCTCGTTGTTTCAGAACCACGTCTGCCAGACCATAAGGGGACTTCAAAAAAATGTTGATTAATTTGTCTCAGAGAAGCAGAGAGCCAACTGTTTTAAACCAGGGGTTACTCTATATGGTATCAGACCTTGGTGCTTGTCAGGAGCCTGGTAACAGGTTTGTCTATGTGAGATGAGCTACAGACTTCGGTGGAGGAGCCAAGACCAAACTATACATACTCACACACACACACACGCACACGCATTCACATGCACACACACGCACACCCACGCACGCACACATACACATGCACACACACACGCACGCACACGCATGCACACACACGCATTCACATGCACACACACACACACGCACACACAAACACGGACACACACGCACACCCACGCACACATACGCACGCACACACACACACGCATTCACATGCACACACACGTGCACAGACACACACGCACTCACATACACACACACGCGCACACACACGCATTCACATGCACACACACGTATGCGCACATGCACGCATGCACACACACATGCACGCATACACACACACACGGATGCACACAGAAATAAAGTATAAGGACCTGGCTGATACCTAAATGCCAGTTGTGTTGAAATACATAATCACATGCTTGCATGCTTACATATGCTCATAATCCCACTGTGTAGCCACACATTAAAGCTATCAGTGATGGTCCAGAACTTCTATTAAGACGTGAAAGATTTATAGGAGACAGAGTCCACCCTGGGCAGGAATGGCTGTTTATATTAGGGCACTCACAAACACATATATAATAAAGGCAAGACGACAGCAATATATCTAGTGAGTGAGTTTTTGATTGTGAAACCAGGAACTGGAGTGTACTGAAAGACCTGGAATGAACTCGAGAAGTAAACTTCACAGGCAGTATGGGCTGGAGATAAACCCCCAACCATGAAGATTTGTGACAACAATGCTACTGTCTGAGCCACACAGAGTGGTGATTTCGTGGGCAATATTTGGCAACCGAACATGCATAGGGGAGACGGGGACAACTGCTGAATCGAATCTGGTATCTATTTACTCATTAATCTGTGTACTTTTACTTTGACAGGTTTCATAAGCATCAGTGCTTTCGCTAGGAGCCTTAAGCTAGCAGAGGTGGAGGGGCGCGTAGCTTGCTGAAGTGTGTTAAAAGTCTACTCAACTAACCACATTTGACAATTGTCCCCGGTGTCTCTTATGACTAAAAAAAATTAGAGCTGTGGCAAAATATTTATATATTCATATAAACATTTTATATATTTAATTTGCTGATTCATATATGGAATGTATCTTAAACATGCATGCCTTTTCTATTCTGCTGATGCTGACCAGAGGCATACTATATTATGCCATGTGTACTCAAAAGCAGATGTCAAAATTATTATTATTATTTTAATATTTGGTTTATGTGAGTGCCTTACCACCCTCTAGTACCTTCGTCAGCATGTCACGGGACAGAACTGTTCCACTCCAACAGGCGGTTTCAGGCCGGCTCTATTTTTACCCTGCTTTCTGCCATATAGTCCCAGACAGAGTGCCTTTTGTGTACCCCAGCGAAAGCGATGTGGAGTGCCCAGCAGCAGAGCATTTCTGAGAAGGGAGCTCATCTAAGCACTGGCTTGACTCTACGTCTTCAGGCCCGGGTGAGGTGATCTTGTTTATCTCCTGTGCGGGTGTCTCCCAGCTTGTAGGGATCACACGGTCTACCGTTGCCATGTCCCGACGCCAGGAAATATTGTGTGTTTTGCAATTAAAATAAATGACTCTATCCTGAAAACTGAACACTGCCAAGATATCTTTTGACTGTTTATTAGGAGGACTTTTGAGATCTCAATTGTCCTCCCAGCTGAAGGTCATTGGGGAAAGCCAGCGTGGACGTTATCCTTTGATTCTCAGCTTACCGTCTGGAAGTCCTGTAGCTCCGTCAGTGTCTTCTTGTCCACGACCACCGGCCCCTTCAGCTTGCAATGGAAAGCCTCTTCTACTCGGCGGTAGGAGGACAGGCCGTCCAAGGCGATGAGGGCAGGGGGCAGCTGGCTTGGGCCGACGTGTTTGTCCATGGCTGCACGTCTTTCTGTTGCCTCTGAAGGAAGAGCGTAGAAGAGGCTCAGTTACAAGGAGACCATCGGACTCTGTGTGATGTAGCAAAAATACTCAGATGTCCATTTTAGCAACAGAGATTAGATTCAACTTTAATGTCATTTTAATGTTAATGTCATTGCACAAAGTTGAAACACTCAGACAACAAAATCTAGTTTGGAATCTTATCTAAAACTGAAAACAGTCCAAAAGTGCTATATATAGTGCTAAGTAATAAAAGTCGTCTAAATAATGAGTATTTGCAGCATCGAGTATCGCAATAAAAGAACGACTGGCTGAGGCGTCTCTACCTCCCTCTAGGCAGCAGTAGGATAAATAGGGCATAGGTGACAATAAAAGGCAATTGCTCTCATACCTTTGATCATCTCCCTGAACTCCTGAAGCAGGACCTCCTGGGTTATCTCCGCACCAGGTGATCCCGGGGGACCCTGGGGTCCTGGGGGTCCGGGGGGTCCGGGGGGTCCTGGCTATAGACACAAATACATATGTGAGTCTACAGCATAACTACCACCATGGTTCCATGTAAGCTGAACTAATTTGGAACCAAGTCCGACAGTTTTATATGGTCATCTAATGAAATTCAGAGACATTTTATATGTACATAAACACACAAGTTCTTATCATTTTTATTAGCCTTGTCCTAAAAAGGTCAGAAATATCTGAGCTACTTGGTAGAAGTGAAAATGAATTAGTCATTATGTTATTAAGAAAAGTGAGAAAAGGCAGTGAGGTGTTGAGTTCTCAGCTCGAAGCAGTGTATTTTACAGAGAATTTCAGTCTCATCAAAGAGCATTAAGTGTCATTTCTGAATATAAGCGAACCAATTTTGACCATGTCTACCTGGAACCAGCAGGACTAGGCATACGGTAAACGATATTTTAATGTGGCTGTTGTAAGTGCATATTAAACCTATTTATGGAGCTATGCCGCCTGTATGGCTACAGCCATGACATGCCGCATAAAGCTCTGAAATGCCAGATAAATGGCTGATCGTGTACTTCGACCCCAAGTTTCGTTTCATTACAATGTTTCGTTTCATTACGATGAAAATCTTAGTGTACGTGTATCATATTAGAAAACGTAGAAGAGAGTGTTCGACAAACGGAAACTCACGACCTGCCTAAGGAAACTAAATGCTGGAAAAAGTGATGTGAGATCTGGAGAGACTACGCTTGGCGTGAGCACCTGCGACGTCGTGCTCTGACACTTACCAGCGGCCTCTTCCTCTTTTTGCACTTGCCTGGGAAGTTACCTACAGGTCGCTCCACGAACACCTTCCATGATCCCAGTGGGTCCACGCGATGGTTTTCTGCCTGCGTGGATTCAGAATTGATCACATTCTCTTACCAAGCTGCCCAACTCCTGTACAGAAGGTTTTTATCCTCCAGAACCTCCATAAATCTGAACTACCGTTTAGCTTGATTATCTGCTAAAAGAAAGTATCCCAATTTTCTCCAATATCTGGTAGCAAAGTGGCAAAGAAGATTTTTAATTTAAAAAGGCACATTACGCCGTTATAAAGAGATTTATGTAGATTAAATATGCGCTCATCTCTGAATTAGAATTCATTCTGGAAAACAGGACGAGCACCATCATAACATAGCTCACTAATATTACAATACATCTTTGAGAAAAATGCTAATTGCAAGATTCATCAGATATTTAAGTCTGAAGTCATTTTCCCACCAACCCTGAATGCAAATACTGTAAACTACGTAACTGAATCCAATGAGTCATAATTTCTGCTTACAAACCATTGGAAAATCTTGCCTAAAGATACTATTAAATGGTGCCAGACGTGGGGGCCAGGTCGTGTGCCCTCTTTCTGTGTTCCACTCAGCCTCTCCAGTTCTGTGTTGCTTTGCAATACACTGCCAAGTGCATACAGTCACCCCTAACAGGTTTCCCTCCCATGTTAACCATGCAATGTTTTTTTGATGCTACTCTCCAGTGCCAGGAATCACTTGCTTGGCGTAAAGTAAGTCGCGTTTTTTAACAACAAAGAAGAATGACCTTGTGCATTATAGTCTCATCGTGTCCAATTCTTCAGTTCTTTAATGACATCCAACGGGCAGGTTCGTGAGACTTTACTGAGTCTAGACAACTAAAAGCTGTCTAAACCCAGAGCCATCCTGAGCACCACAACATATTCAACCTACCTATTTTTTTTTTACCAAAATATTAAGCATACCTCGGCCTTATCTTGAGAGTTAATAGAAAATGCAGTAATCTCATGTCCAAATACAATGAAGACTTCAGCTACATATTATATAATGAATTATCTCTGCAATCAGAATCCCTTCATTGGATTTGGGTAAGAAAAAAAAATGATGCAGCATGTATTCCAGCAACCACAAAAACACAAGCTGAACCCAGCCCAGGCCCTTCCCTAAACGTCAAGTGACTGTGGTTGAGATGGAAACAAAGATAGGGGCAAGCCGTAGAGGTGAGCTCTCTGAAATGGAATTTGTTTAGGTTTGGCACTAGAGAACAGTGCAACTATCTGCTAAACTAACATGCCTCTGTCTTCACCGAAAGCTCTGTCTCTGCGAAAGGCAACAAAGTAATCCATTGTTTGTCTTTTCAACTTACTGGAATAAAAGGTTTTTTTTCCCATCAATTGTGCATCCAGTAGTATTTTATTCCCCGTGATTGCAGACAAAATAAATTTAACTGATGCACTACATCATGCCTGCTAGATGTCTCTGCCTTTCAGTTGAGTTTTGGTGAAGATAAAAGAGCGACAGATATTGTCAAAGGGAAGATAACCTCACTGAATGGGATGATCCTGCAGATTTACCTTGCTCCGTGTGGAGCAAATTCTCAGCCCTCTCTGCTTTTTTTAGCTCGCGCTGTTTCAGGTTTCTCCTAAAAACACATCCAATTTCTATCTGAGAGATTTCCAAGTAAGCTCTGATAAAAAAAATAAATAAACTTTCGTTCATACTGCTTTCATTTATTCTACATTTTCTTCTCAGTTAAGTAATAGTCTGTCTACAGTCTGCAGAAGTTTTCCATAAAGAATTGCAAACCGCAGTAGAATATCTGCGGGTGGATTCCCTTTTTTGGCCGCTCCAGCTCTCACTAGATCTATTTTGATATTTTGGTGCTGGAATGCATGTTATATAAAAGAGGGTAAGAGGTCAAATGACTCTATGTATATACATATACATAATACATACATGTCTACTCTATATATATATGCATATGTATCAGTGTGATTCCACAGTGCTGCCCAAGATTCTAAAGGCACAACTAATGATAGGATGAATGCAGATATTTAGGGCACAAACTCAGAACTGCAGTGTTTGGTAGTAACCTTTCAAGAAGGTAATTATATTTGCATTCATTAAGTGAGAACTTCACCAGCAGTATGAAGCCTTTCAGATACTTGCCATCTTGCTATTTTTTACTTGGATTACTTAAATGCTCCATTTTACGCCTCAGACAACAAGCGAGTCTCACACAGGTCCAGCTCTGTCTATGGTTTTACTGTTTTCTGTTGTGAAGTTATGGCTGCGTCAATTAAAGAAAGGTTAAGTTCTGCAAGCTCATTCCAACAAACAGGTGCCTTTTTTATCTCCATGTACTGTTTGCACATGCCATTGAAATTAAACGATTAATGCTTTGCCCCTAAGGATTATGTTATATTCTTTGTTGCATTGTAACAGCATGAAATAAGAGAGTGACTGTATTTTAAGTACCACACTAGTAAACTGACCTGACAAATATAACATAAAAAAGAGAAAATGGGTCCATTTAGTTTCAAGAAGTTGCTGAAAGTAAAGTAGTGCATTAACAACTAACAAAATATAATTTGGTCTGGTTTTCATAACACGTTTTGTTGTCAAGATAATCACAGTTGCATGAGTGTACTGTAGTAAAAACATGCCTGGGCAAAGCAAGTTTCGTTCTCCCCAGATATTGCAGTAAAATTTGAAAAAAATAAAAATAAAGACCACAAACGTGCCTTGTGCTTCGTAAAAAGAACGAGGAAAAAAAGCCACTTGATTTTAAGTGCCTCTGGCCGCCACACACGATGACTAGCTGCTGTCACCGCCGCCGTCAGCCGCCTGCATGGCATCCCAAAACTTCTGCTCTCCGCGAGGAATTTCGCTCACGTCCGTCACGACAGCTAACTGCGCAGCGAAGAGGTTCGGCAGTTCCTTCCTGGAGATTTCAGGCCGGCGCGTCGCTAACTCGAGGCTAGACATGCAGAAAGTAAGTCAGCACATATCTGACCTCCTTTAGTCAGCCAGAACTGCTTCAAAGGATGGACATGTGGGCAGGTCCATCTCTGAGTAGGCATCTGTCAACGGGAATAAGTGCACTGTGCATTTATTTTGATATCACCACGACGGCAGAACTTCTCAGACGGCGTCGTCATCTTGGATGACTTTCGTTCGGTCTTTCATCTTTTCTTGAGTTGCACCTGGACCATTACAAGTTCATCTGAGAATGCTGACAGCCCTTATGCATATGTAATTACTATGTCACACAACAGCTATGCACAAATACTGCCGAGCGTAAGTGCAGCACACCCTTCTACAAATGACATGTTATTACAAGTTACTATAGTGGGAATTTTAATTTTAGAAAAGAATCTTTGTAACATCGGCATCACTGTATAGCCATAAAAATAAACCTAAAAAGTATTTGGTAGACAGTTCACATTTCTGTTAAATTATTGTGAAATATAGAACTAAAATCTTATAACCGAATCCAGGGGTGCCATAAGGGGGCACTAAAAAAGTTGGGACATGATTGATTGTTCTGGGGTGGGGGCCCAATATGATATGCCTTCATGGGACTCAAAATCTCCTAACTGAATCACACCAATTAGTCATTCATTGTAATAATGAGCACAAATATTACCAAATTGCTTAAAACTTATCACTGTTTTGTTGTATCAAATACATAAGTCAAACTTTTAACTTATTCTTATGCATATATTTTGAAATTCCATACCATAGTGACTTTAATGTTATAGTCTCTTTAATTATATACATATGCCCCTCTACTTAGGAACGAGTTACGTTCCAAACAGCCGTTTGTAACTTGAAATGTTCATAAGTCATTATTCAACATCATCTTAAGGGTATACGCAAGTACAAAGAACTCGGATGCTGGGGGTTTGCATGCTGTGCAGCGGAAGTAGCGGGCAGAAGTCGTACTAGGCGGAACTGGCGTGCAGAAAAAAAATTGATGTTTCGAACAGGAAACGAGAAGTAGGAGTTTGGATTTACAGTCCTCTTCGTGCGTATGTCTGAAAGTTCATAAGTAGAGGAGCGTCTGTATATTCACAAACAAGAAGCAAGTTGTGTATGACTAAATATAGTGATCTTGTGATCCAAAGCATGTATGTTCCATGGGGAGCTTTGCTGTTAAACCTTTGAAGATGGTTGTGCATCTGAATTGCTTCAGGAAAATATCCAGTTAACATTAATATATCCAGATATGTTAGTGTTATGTAAGTTACTCTGTCATCTGCTGAGCAATTACACAGGAGTAATGAGCCAACGAAGCATTTTGTTTTGACTGCTGATAATGGAAAGTTCAGGTTTAATCTTGTCGCGTGTGTTCATTTTAAAGGGCACAGTGATTAGTTGTGTTTACAAGTCATGATTTATTGATACACTGCCAAGCTGTTTAAAAAAAATTAGCAGGTTTATTTGGGAATTTAAAAGTCTGAGAAAGGTTGATGAGCAGAACATCAACACAGCAAAACTGCTTTCACTCTGTTCACAGACAGTGGTTCATTCTTTCTCTTAGTGCCACTCTACCAAATGTCTCCATGCCCCAGAACCTCTGGCTAATTTACTTTTATTTTTGGATCTAACCATTTCTTCCAAGTTTCTTAAATTCTGACATATCCAGTTATATCTCCTGCAACGGCACACACATTCATCAGAGAATAGGTGCCAAACTTGTGCTTCTCCGATTCACACTTTGTTCATCTTTCTTTTCCTGCTGTGAATGAATAATGAGCTGACTAGGATACTGATGCGATCCTTATGTCAGGAATAAACGGCTTACAGGAACGTGACTGATCAGTGGTTGAAGACAGCCAACAATTTCAGTCTTACCTTCCATAGCAAAACAGCTCTAGTTTTTTTACTGTTGAAACTCTGATCTGGGTTGTTTAACATGCCTTTTTAAAAAAAAAAAAAAAAAAGAAGATATTTAACCATTTAGCAGGCTACCTACTGCCATCTTTTGGGAAGACATACAAGGTTCTGCCAGGACTAGAGGCTAAAGCGGTAATATGACTGCCTTAGTCATCAGAAATGCTTGATTTCAGGACTGTCCAGTCTACATCCAGTCCTGTACCCAGATGTAATACTGGCCCATAGGTCATAGGCAAAATGCTGATGAAACACTGATTATACAGGATGTACTGCCACTTTAAGCAGAGACAGTACTTCCATGCACCAATTTCCAAGTATTACATAGTATGCCTGTTTACTGTTTGTCAAATGTAGAATACTTATGTTACGTTACGTCACGTTAGGTAGAAATATCCGTAGGTCTTCCATCTGCCTCTCCTCCCCTTTCATTATTGATAATTATATATAAATCTTCATTTGCACAATGTACATTGTCTTTATCACTGTAATGTCTATCCTGTCATAAATGTAATCATCATGGTCTCGCTGCATACTGCACATGGCTGGGATGACAATAATGCTTTACTTGACTTGACTTGGTTTGCCACAGCCTCCAGGATTCAGCTATCAAGTGTGACCTGCTGAGGAAATGCCCTTTCTGATCGGCTTATCCATTAGCTAGGTGCACAGCCCCAGCACACGCACACGCACACGCACACACACCACTCCGACTTGCAGTCATCCATGCGTGGTCTGATGAAAGTGCCTCCCG
>JAODUD010000107.1:20759445-20772006 GCA_026784285.1 Stomatorhinus walkeri
ACGTATTGCTTGGAAATATCCAGTGAGTATAATGTTACAGTAATACCTTGAGTAGCATTAAGGCAGCCACAAGTAAGGGTGACTGGTTAGTTTTGATTTTCAACAAGCCTTCGTAGGACTAAATAAACTGAATACTATTGCATTGTACATTGTATGGCCAATGCAAATTTATATAAATCGTTTTTCTTTTCCAGTTGGCACTGGAAGTAACTATTATCCAACCCGTGGATTAACGAGTACTGTAAAAACTCATATTCTGCAGATTTTCTCATTTTACCAGGTGCTGTCGCGAAACAGTAAGTATGCCATGATTTAAGTCTTTCTGTGCGCAAAAATGATCGGAATATTCAAATTTAAATCTCCAGGTTGTATTTCCCCGTTCTGAAAACGGTCTTGCATAAATGAAATTCACGCATGCGCACACACGTTTCCCAAAAACACCGAGGAGGAAGACGTGAAAGGGCGTAAACGGGGTTCCAATTAAATATTTCGCGTTCGTCGCCACCTTGTGGCTGGAGGTACGAATCTGTGTGGGAAAGGGTGAAGTCATGCATATGACTTGTTAAAAATAAGACGCAAAAAACTCTGTTTACATCACTGACGTTAAAATAGATCCGTAGAAAAATCATACAAATGACACCACCAAAATCATGGTAACGTCTAATTGATTCTCAACAATAATGTGTATAGCCGCCAGGGGGAAATGCACCGGGTTTCACACTGCAAATAAGCGAATGATGCCGAGGTAGGTCATACGAAAAGCATTTTCCCCGGAAGTCGGGTTCTACACAACGGCAGCTACTCGGGGTTGCCTGAAAGCCGTCATACGGCGAACAGTTTGAGCTCAGTGGATGTGTTTTAAGCTTTAACAGAGGGGAGTGACCCCACTCCGTACCAACCGCTGCCTGACTAAGAGCCACGTGTACAGGAAACCCTAAAACTCACGCGGCATCCTGCGGATTCTTCCAATCAACGTTGAGGATCGATGTAACGCAGCGACGCGTCACCTGCGCAGCTAGACCTACAGATAGATTTTATTAGTTTGACCGTGTTTATTTTTATTTTATTTTTATTTCCTGCGCAGTGGATGTCGCAGTAGGTAGGTCAGTCTCACCTGGCTCTATCTCAGCTGTTGGCGATTTCGGTTTATTGGTTTTATGGCTATAGCAGACGGTCGAATTTGTTTCCTTATTTACGTTTGAGAGAAATTATTAAGAACATATTATTCTTTCCAAATAAAAATCGTAATTTTGGCAACCTTTCACCAACGTCACGTAGCGTTGCGGCCGAAATGTCCTTCAGGAGCTTATACTTTACCGTCATCATGTTATTCTATCTTTACCTTAAACATGGCCATCCCGTGTTACATTTTAAATTGGATTTTGTAACATCTGTTTGTAAGCTGAACTAGTACGTATGGTCACTATAAAGGGTAGCTGAGCGTGTTTCGTGTCTATTTTTGATTTTTTTTATGTAGGTATAAATAGCTGTTTCACATAGGCTAATACATGCGTTCATGTAAATGACAGCACTTTACACCGGCCCATCAGAGACGTCTGACTGCGGAAACCATGCACGGAAGGAGAGTGTGGCGGAGGTCGCACGGGATGCTGTTCCTGGCTCTCCTGGCTTTGGTTTATGCCATGGCCACACAGGCTCGTCCGGCCAACATGTCATCTCTAAAAGACAAGAACCCTAGCAGCAAAGAAGAGAACGAGATCCTGCCCCCAGACCACCTCAATGGGGTAAAGATGGAGATGGATGGGCACCTCAACAAAGACTTCCACCAAGAGGTCTTCCTGGGGAAGGATATGGAAGAGTTTGAAGAAGACTCGGAGCCCCGGAAGAACAGGAAGAAGCTAATAGAAATATTCAGCAAGTATGGAATCTCACATGAGTTTAATACTAATTTGATAATTTCAATTCAGTTCACTTCATTTTTTTTAATATAGCGCCTTTCACAATTACAGTCTCTCCAAAGTGCTTACAACATCATTAAGAAAGAGTAATCCAAAACAGGGGAAAGGAAAGACAATTAAATTAAATACATTAGATAATTAATTTTACTATGTGACACACTTGTTTTGTATATAATTGCAAATAATTGGTAGTTAGGACTATATCTGGTGTAGCTTAAAGCTGTTTCTGAAAAAGTTAGTGGTGACATTTCCTTGTAGAGTGAGGACACCAATCAGATATGTTTGCCTTTTAGAGAGCCAGCTGAAAGTAAATCATTGAATGCTGTCTTATCGCCTTGCACAGATCAAGTTCATGGGCTAAATTTGTACCAAAAAACCTGGTTTAGTTATGTCCAGTAGAGATGGTAATTTTATATACCAGATAAGGATTTTCTGTCTGTTTTGACTGTTTCACTGCAAATTAAAATAAACTGACTATTAGGGTACATTCTCCAATCAGAATAACATGTTTATCGTTTTAATCTTTGAGCATAAACAGACTCTGATAGTTTCATTTGCATAACATCTTTGGCAGGTGTCACGCAAAGCCATGACATTTACTGAGAAATCTTCTTTTTTATATATAAAAAATCCTAGTATAGCTTTCAGCTTATTCAATATATCCCAATAGCACTGTTTTTCCTTTTGTTTTTGTTATGGACTTTTCTAGGAAACTTGTTTAACAAAAATGGGTATGGTTATAAAATGATAATGTTAATTTACTTTTTAGTTTGAATTTGGACGTTTAAATCTATCTATTTTAATGACCGGTTTTGTATATTTAATTTTTAGTGCATGTTGCATTGTATTTCCCATGGGAAGAATGCATTTATGTTTGCCATGAAGTCATTAATCACTTTTGCTTTCCCACAGGGTGGATTTCAATGGTGACCAGAGTATCAGTGCAAAGGAGATGCAGCGTTGGATCATGGAAAAGACAGAGGAGCACTTTCAGGAAGCTGTGAAGGAGAATAAGCTCAGCTTTCGTGCAGTGGACCCAGATGGAGACGGTGAGGTCCTCAGGGTTGTGTTGGTCCTCAGGGTCACAGGGCTCCTGAACTCTAGCTAATGCTCTTCTTAGTTTGTGACCCCTATATTTTCAGAACAGAAATGAAACTATCTCTGGGTCAGGTATCCTTGTATATTATAACTGAGCGTTGGAAGGTCAGTGGATCATTTAACTGTCTGGTTTAATCAGAATAGAGGAGATTCAAGTGTTCTTGTGATAATATCTTCAAGGATGCATAATAAAATGTGCATACTTATATTACAGGCTATGTAATATTTTGAATATATATTGATTGCATGATTGATCACATGTTTTGTATAATGTAGATTTTAGAACGTACAAAGAGGGCAGACATCCTTTGTCTTCTTCCTGGAGGGTAATCCTCATGACAATGTGCATTGTATTTTTGCTGGGAAGATGGTGCCTGTATCTCTTTGTTTATTGAAACCAAGGGATAGTGTATGTATAAGGTGCACGTTGCATCCCAATCAAGTTTCAAGGATGCAGTCTAATAGTAAACTAGGGTATCTGGTAAACAAAGATCAGTTTTTCTACAAGAGAAAACATTAACGAAAAACTTACCATCCACTCTGGATTGAACTTTCACTTAAGGTGGTCGTATTTTAAGTATACTATAAATGTACTATTTACTTCCAGACAAAATGAAATTGAATACATCAGCAAGAAGAATGTGTTGTATATTTAAAATAACGCCCACCTTGCTCTGTGTCACGCCGCAACCCTAGACGCCACAGAATGCTTTCTATGCAGCAGACCCACACGCAGAGCGCAAATAAACATATGGTGGCAAGTGCTTGAGTAACGTCAGCATTTTAATAGAGCAGAAGATGATTTTTAAATGGAAATAGCTGATTTTTTTAATGATGTATATTAATACCGGCAGCAGCAGCGCAAACACAGAAGCCAAGAATTTATTGGACTATATAACAAAATACATTATTCTATAAGCTTGTCATATGGATTTTTCTACTTCTAGGTCAGTACAAATATACATGGGCAAGAGTTTCTAAAGACATGTTGCTCATTCGGCTGCCCTTAAAGACAGAATAGGCCTCTCAATTTCAGTTTATAGACGCTCCTCTCCTTATGAACTTTCAACTTGCATAATTTGAGACATGCAAACGAAGAGGACTGTAAGTCTAAATTGTGTTCACTGGGCTCCCGTTTCTTGTCCGCAACATTTTTTTTTTCTCTTCTTCACACCAATTCCATCTAGTACGACTTCTGGCCCCTACTCTTGGCTACTCCCAGCATCCTAGTTCTTCGTACTTTCGTATACCCTGAAAATGATCTTGAATCAAGTTACAAATGGCCGTTCGGAATGTGTCTCGTCCGTTAGTAGAGGAGTGTCTGTAGTGTTCTTCCTCTGTTGCTTAATTTCTGCAAAGTTATTTAAGTTCTGTGTTGCTCTCTGTAGGACATGTAACCTGGGACGAATACCGGGTGAAGTTTTTGGCAAGTAAAGGTTTCAATGAGAAGGAGGTGGCAGAGAAGCTTAAGAATAACGAGGAGTTGAAAGTGGATGAGGAGAGTAAGTCAATACCCATTATATCTTTATGGCGTTTAAAGTGAAAAGCAAACAGTCGGTATGCTTACAATGATTATATTGAAGGGGACTATCAGGAGAATGTTGGTGTAAGTTGTAACATGTGATTTTGTAATTGCATCGCTTACAGCCCAGGAGGTTCTGGAAAGCCTTAAAGACCGCTGGTTTCAGGCCGACAATCCCCCAGCAGACCAGCTGCTGAACGAAGAGGAGTTCCTCTCCTTCCTTCACCCAGAGCATAGCCGGGGCATGCTTAAGTACATGGTGAAGGAGATCGTTCGTGACCTGGGTACAGTAATCCCTTCTCATCTATGGTTGTGTTTTTAGGACAACTGAACTACTCAGAATGTGGTCCTAACCCTACAGCTAGCCTGACACTGATTGGCAGTACTACCCTTTGATGAAGACATGCAGCCATCATTTTGGGAAAACCTCCCACCCCATTAGCCTTGCACTGATCTACAGTCCATGGATGGCAGGGCCCCCCCAGGGCCATTAATAGACATACAATCATTCAACGTTACCACCTGAACCGTGAGTATTTTGGTTATGGGGAAGCCGTAAAACAAGCTGTGCCGCATGTGCAGAACCAGAGCAAGGATCAGGTTTGCAGTTCTTAAGGTGTAAGCTAACGATATCCCCCGTGACACCTGTCGGCAAATCCCATCACTCTTGCCTCCACTCTGTGTACCTGACTGTTGTAAATTTAAATTGTGTGCGGAAAGTTTACCTAGCCATTTTTGGGGATATGACAGATCAAGATGGCGACAAGAAGCTGACCCTGTCAGAGTTTATCTCCTTGCCGATGGGTACCGTGGAGAACCAGCAAGCCCAGGACATTGACGATGACTGGGTCAGGGAGAGAAAGAAGGAATTCCAGGAGGTTATTGATGCCAACCAAGATGGTATTGTCACAATGGAAGAGTTGGAGGTAGGGCATGTTTTGTCTAGTTTGAAGTTGCAAGCACTAACATCCCCAGATTATAAACAAGATCTGTTCCCAGATTCTGTCTGTAAGTCAAATTTGTAGCTAAGCTGGAAAAATACCATAATGCACAACAATAAAAATTATACAGTAATAATAAAAGTACTTGTGGCATCTCAAAATACCATAAGCTGACGATCTGCTGAAACCACACAATGTTTTCACAAGTGTCACAAATTAGTTCGTGCATTCATTATTGCAAACCATTGTATTTAACCCAAATGGCTTTATGCCAGTACATTTATAACTATGAGCTGAGCATAAATTGGACATGCTTAACCCAGGGACTTCCTGTACTAATCAAAGCTTTTTAAAAGATAATTTTGCATTATAATTGGTAACATCAAACCGTCTTGCCATAATAATATCTGCTTATCACTTAATTATTTTAAGTATATTATAAATATATACTATGAACTCTAATCGTCGGCCATTTCAGTTTTTGAGCTCTTGTTGATGTAGTTGGTTTCCTCCCTTTTCTCAACTAAGGGCTTCTCCGGTTTCCATTCATCCGGTCATCTAAAATAACACCCTAAGCAGATTACAGCGCCATCTTCCTGCTATTGTGGAAAGTACTCGTGATGCACGTTGCTTCAGTGTCCTCTCTGACCTTGTATTTTACACTGTCCTGCAGGAGTACATGGACCCCATGAATGAGTATAATGCCCTCAACGAAGCCAAGCAGATGATTGCTGTGGCTGATGAGAACCAGAACCACAATTTGGAACTGGAGGAGATACTAAAATACAGTGAATACTTCACGGGTAGCAAGCTAATGGACTACGCCCGCAACGTGCACGAGGAGTTCTGACGGGGCCCTTCTGTGTTCTGACGCGGCCCTTCTGTGTTTGTCCTCCTTGTAAGACCCTCATCTGTCCAGCAGCTGGATGGAGCTCCACCCAGCCTGGCCTTGGTGGGGACACCTTACCATTGCAAAGACGCCGCGGCTTGAGGCGTCACTGTACGCATTCAGCCTGTCAGCTCCGTTGCTCCTTCAGGCTTGTCACGGTTCAGTTCGAGACGTGTGTCCTATTCGGTCTGCCTTCCCATCTACCTCTGCAGTCATCTTTCATTGAATTGCATGTGCTGCTGTCCTTTTCATTCATGGATTCCATATGTTGTACCACCAAACTAGTTTCCCATCAAGAGATATGTTTGCATGTATATGTATATACATGCCTATGTTTCTCTGGAAAAAATATATATGAGGAATTGAGGAATTTTCTTGAACTTGTTTGCTACAGTTGAGGTTTTGTTGAAAGCGCACAGATTTATGTTTTTGGGTAATTTAGTTTGGCTTCTGATATCCATTCCCATGTAAGAGTTTTTTTTTTCTAATTGCATCAGCTTAAACAAGTATCCTATCCAACTTAACAGTTGACACTCAGACATTATAAATTAGTCATGGTTGATTAACAAAATGTTAAGTGACCCGATTAAATTTTAAATCTGAAAGTATGTGAGGATCTTTGCCTTGCTTTTTCTAATCTTAGAAATGCAGGACATGGAATTGGGGAAAATGAGAAACTGGTTTAGTGCAGGGAAGATGAAGAACGACAGAAGTGATCCTCTCTGCATTGCAGTTTTGCATTTACAGAACAAAACTGAGATGCACGTCTTGCCGAATTGTCACATTCTCTGCGCACATCCATGCCTTTAAGCCTAGCTATATGTGTCCCACCATCAGCTGCTAAGCAAACTTTGAAATTTGTGACAGAAAGGGGGGGGGGGGGCATAATTAGGATTTAGTAACTAGCTCAGAGGGATAAGTTGTTACCCTTGACACAGTATAGATTCTACTAGAGTTTTAGACAATTGAACTATTGTCTTATTATTGCTTTATTTAAATTCTAGAACACTGCTTTTGGGAATGTTTATGGATTTCATTATTCTACTGGGTGAAAGTTTTCTGTGGTAATTGATCCTTGTCCATTCAGGCTGTGGGTTTATGAGAAAAATGAACTTATTTATTCTTCGGTATATGTCATAGTCCCAGGAAACAAGCAGGACGTCCTTTCTCTGAGCATAGCACAGGTCCAGGTGGCCGATTGGATTGTTAGTTAAGGAGGTGCCCAAGATGTAAATAATGTTACTAATAAAAGGGTATTCTGCACATTATCTGAAAAGCTGCTCTGTGTCATTGGTGTTTTTTGAAAAACGATAACTATATTAGCAGGTAGACAGCTTTCCAAATTACCTTTCCATACAACTGAATCACCGTCCAAAATTAATATATGGTCAATTGTCTGTGAAGTCACTTTTTTGTGTCCATTCAAAAGGTTTTTTTTTTTTTTTTTGATAAGATGACCCTTTTGATCACTTGATCAAAAAATATATTTCTCAATTTCCTGCTCTGTATATGTTGGCTTTCTTATGCTTTGATGCTTAATTACATTGTATTAATGCTTTGGTTAGTATTTTCTAGAATTTATGTATAGTCTTTGGTTGCATTCTTGCTGAAATGACACTTATCCTGTGGAAATGTACTGAATAATTGGAACCAGCATCTAAACTTATTGCTAATTTTACGGCTGTTTAAAAGCTTGTCTGGTGAATGTGAAGCTTCTCTAAATTGCATTGTATTACAAAATTTACAAGGAACAATAAATTTCTTACCAATCTCTGTAGTGTATTTCAATGTTGATCAAAAGTCATTACGTTAAATATCAGATTCTGTAGAACTGGAAAAATGTTGCAATTAGGTATCAATTTCTTCAGGGTCTATAGACATTTAAGGCTGTTCATTCATGCAATGTATTTGAATTTGTACTTGATTGATTTATCATGAAGTTCAGGGACAGACTGAATCTTTAGGTAAAACTAAATAACTTGGTAACTTGGTTGAATCTTGACCCTTATGCTCAACAACAAAATGTCCTCCATTCTTAGCAACCCTCCTATAAATACTGAAATCATTTTACACTAACTGTTTTTGCACAAACACACACACACGCACACCAGTGAACCAAAACTCTATGACCACTTCCTCATGAGTGTGTCAAGGTCTGGGATATATTAAACAGTAAGCTAACAATTGGTACTCTTAGTCAACATATTCACTGCAGAAGAAATTGGCAGGGATCAAAATCTGAGTGACTGTGATGAGGGCCAAATCATTATGGGCAGGTTACCGGATCAGAGCATCTCTGAAATGCCAAGACTTGTGGGGGTTAGATGAGAACTTGCTATGAATGGTACAAGGGAGGGAGGAATTGATGCGCCAACAGGGTGTTTGGCAGCCAGGACTAGTTGATGCAAGGTGTTTTATATCCATATAGGGTTGCATGCCTTTCTCAAGTAGTACAGGGCACATGATAGGGGATGCCGATGCAAGCCAATCCATGAGTCTTGACAACAATGGGCAGATGAGAACAGTGGGCTGCTTCACAACAGCAACACCAAGGACCTCTAGTACAAAGGTCTACCAGCGCACCCACCATATAATGACCTTGAAGAGGAATATGAAGAAAGTGACTCCTAGACAGATTGCTAGTTCATCAAAGGGTACACAACCATACACTGCGTGTTTATCAATATGTGTACTGTGGCCATTCTTGTATTTCTGTGTACCTGTTTGACGTCATCTTCCATTGACAAAGTACAGTTCTGAAACTCAAGAACAGAAGTACAGAGGATGGCAAAAATGCCTTAATGTTTTTCTTTCTCAGCCCCAAATATCAACAATGTGTCCATTGCATCCACACCAGTGAGGACAATCTCATGATTCATTGTGTCTCAACTTCATTCTTGATAGGCAAGTTAGTGATACCATTTTTGCCGAGAATACAGGTATGTGTACATGTCTTTTTGTTAAAGAAAATTATTTCATGGTGATTGGAATAAATCTATGTTAAAGAAAGGTTGGATCTTACTCAATTGTTCAGTGTGACATGAAGCTGCTTCACCAAAAGGTGGAATTTTTCTAACCCTTTTTACAGATCTTTACAAGGAGTGCCACAATTGTGGAGACCGCTGTACATGTGCTAGTGAGTGAAGAGTACTTTATATTTGCATGATTGTAAGCTAAAAATAGTCGAATTATTTTAGCCTATAATCTAACAATATGCATTTGGTTTATGTCAGCCCTCTAAGTCATTTTTCATGGGGATATATTTATTTTTTTTGTAGGTTTAACTGTTTCTGTGTGTTACCGTTTGTGAAGAGTCTGCAGTAGCTTTTCTTGTGAATGTTCTGGGTTGTCAGATGGATATAGGTTTTGTATTAGAGTTACTTGTATGGCTATATGAAGTGGTGTTCCACCATGATACATAAAATTACAGTTAATTTATTCTATAGGTGACACTTCAATGTGCTGTTCTTTCATTCTCAATAATAACAGTGACATGCACAGAGTTTTCAGGGAGGTGCTCTAATGGGGGAACATGGGTAATTTGTAGTTTTTGCCAACATAAATATTTGTGGCGATCGCAGTGGGGGGGTGGGGGTGGATTCAGTGCATGCTGTTTATGTTAACATGCTCTGTAATTCATACTGAAATATTCAGCCATATTGTCACAGCTGTGTATGTATGTGTATGTACTTATGTGAAATCAATTCCATTTTTAATTTACTTCCTTATATTCAAATTCAACTTGGAATTCTGCACCCTGTTTTCAATTAATTTTATGAACTGAATTTGAATTTCAAGTTCACTTTCAATTCAGTTCTGAATGGTGCACAACTGATGTCTTCTTATTGCATACAGCTTTTACAATGAGGCCTGTTTGCTATAATTAATAGTATACGTTATAGTTCGATATTCCAACATTGCTAAGCTGCCTCCCATGAATTAACTTTGGGTGCAATAAATCATGGGATTGGACTAATTTGGCAAGGATGCAACAGATGTATCCTTCATGTTTGAGGTGGGATAAGAATGACATCCTGGGTTTTTTACTTCTGATCTTAGTATTAGAACTGCGGACAGGCAATGGAAGGTGACGCAAAATATTTGACAGTTGTTTAGCTTGTCGACCAAATATGTCAACGTGTCGTCTCGATGTGTTATTCTCCTAGTTGTTTGTGCATGTTGTTCTGATGTGTCGTTTGACTGTGTTATGAATGTCGTCTCGATGTGTTATTCTCCTAGTTGTTTCTGCATGTTGTTCTGATGTGTCGTTTGTGTTATGAATGTCGTCTCGATGTGTTATTCTCCTAGTTGTTTGTGCATGTTGTTCTGATGTGTCGGTTGACTGTGTTGTTATGAATGTCGCCTTGATGTGATGTTTGTCTGTTTTGTCCTGCTTTATTATTCTCCCTATGGAAAATTCAAGTAAAAGTTTATTTGTATAGAGACAAACTTTTGTAAATATAAATGACAAATTGCTATTTAACTTTTATTTATACTTTTATCTATTATCATTATTCATGTGGGGGCGGCATGGTGGTGCAGTGGTTAGCACTGTTGCCTCACACCTCTGGGAGCTGGGTTCGAGTCCCCGCCTAGGTTCCATGTGTGTGGAGTTTGCATGTTCTCCCTGTGCCGTCGTGGGGTTTCCTCTGGGTACTCCGGTTTCCCCCCACAGTCCAAAGACATGCTAGGCTGATATGTGACACCTAGCATTCTATGGTACAGCAGATAGCTGTAACACTCCTTAGTCTCCTATGTTGTTGCCGCTCAAATCCAGCTCTCAGGTGTGAGGGGTTTGAGCTCAGAGCTGAAGCCAGATGATCACAGCCTGTATCAGTGACTCTACAGTGTGACAGCCTGTAAAGAGGACAAAAATTCTTCAATGCTTGTTATATCCATCAGATAATGTGGATATATAGTTTTCTCAGTTGCTTTGGAACAATTCTCAAATCATCCTTAACATTTGCAGAACAGTAAGTGCATTTCTTGAAACAATTTGCACAAACAGCACCACATGATGGGTCACCTGCAAAAGCCTGTAACTCTCAAAACCCTTAGTTCATCCCTCAAAAGTAAATATTTATGTCAATGAACTTGTCAGTGCCACCAGATTGACAAGTCCTTGGGTCACTGTTCTTGAAAAAGATGGTCAAAATGCTTAATCATATTGTCAATATGATAATGCACTCCGTAAGTACTTTCCGGTATAAACTATGGCTAAGGTTTTGATGACAATGATTGAAAATGCACAAGGGTGTACTTTTTCTGTATGCTATACATCAATTTCAACAGTACAAATTTACATATACTATAATACAAACACACACATATATAGTATTTATACATATATGTGTGTGGTACAATTCTTGGATCATGGGCAAGCAGTTCCAGACAAGAAGAGTCTTGTCCGCAGAGTACGTATAAAGATGTACTAACGTATAAAGACAAAGACTAACGTCTTGGACAGACCCATTACGAAGATTTGTCTGCTCGTGGAATCTGACTGGGCTAGTGGTAAAGATTGAGCCCCACCGATAAGCCGTGCGCTAGTGTCAAAGATTGAGCCCCACCGATAAGTCGTGCGCTAGTGGTAAAGATTGAGCCCCACCGATAAGTCGTGCGCTAGTGGTAAAGATTGAGCCCCACCGATAAGCCGTGCGCTAGCAACCTCTGGCTTCACTCTCTTTCCTCTCTGTGTCTTTCTTTCTTTCTTTATTCTTTTTTTTGGAAATTAACTTATAATGGACTTTACATCCTTTGCTTGAATGACAAAGCAATGGACATTTAGTATGTTTATTAATAGCATCTTTGTCATGTGAGAAATTTGGATATTGCTTAATGTGGATACTGTTCATATTGTGCATAGTTAAGAGAAATACGGTAAGTGTTCTAAGATGTTTGTCATTAGAACAGTTAAGGGCCGGTTATGTAGGTGCCAGATGTTTTACACATTGGAATTAAAATTAGGTTTATATCTGATATTTTATATATGTTCATGATTCACATAATTCATAATTTAGAATTTATAATGTGACTGGCTAAAGCCCCCTAAAGCCAGACTCAGTGGGCCCAATGTTCTGGAACACAAGACCAGGACCAGGGAGTCTGAGTTACCAAGTTTATTAGGGAATAGACAGAGAGAAGTCAGAGGCTTAAGCGGGGTCTTTCTGGGAGTCCGTCCGTGAGTGTCGT
>JAODUD010000107.1:20772106-20784555 GCA_026784285.1 Stomatorhinus walkeri
TATATATATTTTCTGCTGACTGGCTGTTTCTTTCATCTGTGGTGTGGGGGGAGGGGTACGGTTGGACGGGGGAAAATAAAACAAAAAAAAAGAAAATAGTGTACAATGTATGCATATGCAACTTGTTTATATTTCCAATAAAAAAGACTGATCAAAAAAAAAAATCCTCGCTGCTAAATATTCTATGGTGAACTGTTAGTGGTATTTTAACAAAGTAGAAGCTTTTGGGAACAAGCCACAAAGTGGTAGGCCACTTAAAATCACAGAGTAGGGACAACACATGCTGAGGCGCATAGTGTGCAGAAGTTGCCAACTGTATGCAGAGTCAATAGCTACAGACCTCCAAACTTCATGTGGCCTTCAGATTAACTTAAGAACAGTGTGTAGAGAACTTCATGGAATGGGTTTCCATGGCCGAGCAGCTGCATCCAAGCCTTACATTACCAAGTACAATGCAAAGCGTCGGATGCATTGGTGTAAAGCACGCCGTCACTGGACTCTAGAGCAGTGGAGACGTGTTCTCTGGAGTGATGAATCACACTTCTTTGTCTGACAATGTGATGGATGAGGCCGGGTTTGGCGGTTGCCAGGAGAACGGTACTTGCCTGAGTGCTTTACACCACTCCATCCAACACTTGACGTCGAGAATGGTGATGTGAGGCTTGCATGCAGCTGCTCGGCCATGGAAGCCCATTTCATGAAGCTCCTGGCGCTCAGTTTCTGCGATGTGGTTAATGCCAGAGCAAGTTTGGAACTCAGCGAAAAATAAGAGGACCCTAATTACAAATTTTTAAGGGGGGAAATCTCAAAATTGAAGCAGGATATAGTCCCAGAATAAAACGAAATGGAACTACTGATTAAACAGACACTGTACTCGGAACATCACTTAATACAGTTTAGTTTTGAAAAGCTCAGATTCGTAAAATAGGATAAAAACCAGTCAAAAGTTGAATCAGAAATGCCCACTAACTGCTATGAGCTATTCATTAAAATCTGATGGTCCACCGTGTCAAATGCTGCACTGAGATCTAACAGAAAAGGAACAGAGCACAGGCCCACATCAGCAGCAATTAAAGGATCATTAAGACCTTTAAGGAGAGCAGTTTCTGTGGAGTGCTGCCTCTTAAAACCAGACTGAAAGAGATCAAAGAGCTGGTGCTCATCTAAGAAGGCACCGACTTGCTGTGCAGCAACCTTTTCTAGAACTTTGGCAATCAAAGGCAGTTTTGAGATGTGCCTGTAGTTGCTCAGTAGAGATGGATCTAAATTGTTTTTCTTCAATAATGGTTGAATTACGGCATGCTTAAATTGAGAAAGAACAACACCGGATGTCAAGGAACAATTTATGATGTTTAAAATATGTAGGCCTATGCAGTCAAAATGTTTGTCCTGACATCATTAGTCTTGTCAACAAAATACTTCAGAACATTGTTGCAGTTATTGTCAGAAAACACCTGAATATTAGAATGTACAGGAGCAACAATATTATTAATAAAACTCTGGGGTTTGACTGATAGATTTTCACATATTTCAGGCTATAGAATGAACTGGACAGTCTGCAGTAATGACTGTATCATGCAACTGCCCATAGACACTTAGTAATGGCTGGCAGCCCAAATGGATCTCATCAGGTATGATGTACTTGGGTATTAAACTTATACCAGACTTTAGAATAATGATGCATACTAATCTCCAGCCTAATATATGAGATGTTGAGAGTCTGCTACATCATTGGAGGACATTGAAAATAATGTAATTAGGCAGGATTAAGTTAATCAACATGATAATATCTAAAATAGACTACATAACTCCTATGCTACCTCTCACCTTTCCTACACAACTTTTAAAGGAATATAATAAATGTGCTGAAGTATCTATATCCAAAGGAAAAAATCCATGCATGGGTTCAAAAGGCGATATCCCAATTGATGCCTTTATAACACAGTCAGCTCTCTCCTTTCTCCCTTAAGCCCAGTCTTTTAATTTTCAAGGTAAAGTGGGAAAATGGTACATGGTCAGATGAAAGGCTCTTCCTCTTTGACAGCTGAAGAATCTGTTCAGCATATCACAAAAATTTGGTTAGCGGACAAGCCATTCTACTGGTTTCAGTGGGTAAATGCAGGGATGCTAGCTCTACAAGATCTGTACAAAGAAGGCCATTTGGTTTCTTTTGATGATTTAAAGCAGACCTCTTCTAGGAATGTATTAAAAGTGATGGGCGCAGAGATAGATCACATTATATATAATGATTTAATTACTTTTAACCTTATTGTTCCCCACAAGTGAGCAGAGTAAATCCCAGTAGACTAAGTCAAATTCCTACTGATCCTACATATCTATTGTGGCAATATGTTTTACTGATAGGGGTACGTGAGTGGGGAGGGTAGTTCTTTAGTGGTGTTTCTTCATTTCAAAAGGCTGAATTACACGTTTTTTGATAACTAGTGTGAAAGTTCAATCTGAGGTGTTTCACATACCTGAATTCCCATTCAGTTGAGGAAGCTGTGCTGTTTTTGAAGTGCCAAGTGAGTCTGTCAGCACAGCGTCTCACGCAGCGCAGGGGCAGCCAGAGCGTCGTGTCCTCAGACGGCTGCAAGAGTATATTGGGAATAAAATGTGTGTATTGGACCAAGTTCTGTGTCAGTGAGTCTGTGAGATGTGACAGTGATAAAATGCCAGAGATCCTGGTCTGTCTGTGCCTCCTCCTGCCTGCAGACTCCTGCCAGCTGACACTGGACCACAACACAACAAAGCCCTGTTTCTGTCAGAGGGGAACAGGAAGGTGACATGGGGGACAGAACTGCAGCCATATCCTGATCATCCAGAGAGATTTGACTGGTGGGTCCAAGTTCTGCGCAGGGAGAGTCTGACTGGTCGCTGTTACTGGGAGGCTGAGTGGGAAGGAGAAGGAGCCCAGATAGCAGTCAGTTATGAAGGAATTGGGAGGAAAGGGAAGAGTAACCATGGGTTTGGATTCAATGACAAATCATGGAGTCTGTGCTGTTTTCCTGACAGATACTTTGTCCTGCACAATAATAAACAGACTAATTTACCCATTCAGCCCTCAGGTTCCCACAGAGTAGGAGTTAATCTGGACTGGGAGGCAGGTACTCTGTTCTGCAGATGGTCACTACGTCATTCACCGAACCCCTCTATCCAGAGTTTGATGTTATTAGAAAGTCCACAGTGTTGCTCTGCATGCTGGGATAGCTCACTTTGTGCTGGAGGAATCTTATTTACTGTATCACAGTGTGACATCTTCCTGGTTCTCCATAATAAATCTCTGCTTTTT
This sequence comes from Stomatorhinus walkeri, assembly GCA_026784285.1. Taxonomy (NCBI): domain Eukaryota; kingdom Metazoa; phylum Chordata; class Actinopteri; order Osteoglossiformes; family Mormyridae; genus Stomatorhinus; species Stomatorhinus walkeri. Next base: position 20,775,399 of record JAODUD010000107.1, read on the forward strand.
AACCTGTATAATCCTTTTTGCTCTGTGATATATGTGTGACATAAATGATGGGGTCTGGCAAGCTGAACATACAATGTTTTTCTCTCTGACTAAAATGTAACAAAATGTAATCGAGTGTGCTTTTCCCCTCCCTTGTATATGTACATTTTATATATTTATATATCTGAAAACTGTATCATGATAATGATTTTCTATTCTATCCTATTACTGTGCTGGCTCAGAGGTACCCAAAGCATATCGAAGTACCTGACTGCACTGGGCCAACTGTAAATTTTGGTGGAGGGATAATGGCGTGGGGCCGTTTTTCAGGGGTTGTGCCCCTTAGTTCCAGAGAACGAAACTCTTAATCCTTCAACATACCAAGATCTTTTGGAAAATTCTATGCATCCAAGTTCGTGGGAACAGTTTGGGGAAGGCCCTTTTCTGTTCAAGCACGCTTTGTGCACTGGGGTACAATCAAGGTCCATAAAAACATGGTTGGGTGAGTTTTGTGGGGAAGAACTTGACTGGCCCGCAAAGAGCTCTCACCTCAACCCCATCAAACACCTATGGGATGAACTAGAACTGAGATTGCCGGCCAGACCTTTGGGTCCAACATTAGTGCTTGATTTCACAAATGCTCTTAGTGAATGGGTAAAAATTCCCAAAGATGGCGTGTTGCCCTTGTTGGAACCAACGGTTTTGGAGGCAAGTTGTCGGTGTTCCAGTCTGGTTTGTCTTTAGCCGGGGGCTAGTGAAATTTTAAAACACCTCACATTTTATTCTACTTCAAATTCCGAGTTTAAATTAGTGGAGCACAGTACTAAGTCACAAGGTCCTGATCTGGAGAAGATATTTCCACTCGATCAGTTCTACAAGACAAAAGAAACCAACAACTTTTATATCTGACATTTTAGGAACCATTTTAAATCACATCAGTGTACAAACATAGCACATAGACTCTTACTGCTCCAGTCTGTACCGGTTGCCCTTTAGTGACTGGAGGATTTCCAAACTGGTTGACATAATATTACTACTGCATCAAATCAGGGATGATTAAATATTTGTAGTACTGTAATAACGGATGCCACCACTGCACCTGCCGGTGGCACGCTGGACTCCACCATTCCCTGGCATGGGCCAATCTCCACCGCTCCTCACCCCAAAGCTGACCTGTGCTCTGAGGCATCCCTGGCCAAATCCATTGAGCCCAGGTCCAATCTAGGGGCTAACCCCAACGGAGTAGCTGGCTCTTAAGAGCTGTAATACGATCCATTTACTAAAAATGATTTATTTGCTAGGAAAAGTCATCTATGTAAGTAAATACTGATTTTAAAGACGACATCTGATGGAACTTTGAACCAGAAGGATGCTCCAGAATTCTTTGCAAGAAACACTGTGGCAGGAATTCGAAGAAGCTGAAAGACAAGTTGACATGATTAGTTTTTTTACCCATTTTATTTACAGTGCCATATTAAAGTGTTGTTTCAGATGTAGTAGTTTTGGTTTATTAAGATAGGGTGTATAAATTAAACAACAAGAGATGTAAACTTGTTGCATTCCATTCATCTTTAGTACTTAAAATGTCCTGTTAGAAGCTAAGAGAATCATTACTACTAATTTTACCACAGTCTCCCTCCCTTCCTAAACACCCAAATACTGAAGGCTGGTGAATATGAAGGGGACAAGCAACTAGGCAGCTCACTGACAAATCAGACACGAAAAAGTTAAACATTACAGCTGAGACATTAAAGTGGTACACTGGTCCACCTGAACAGACCAGAAGATTCTACATATTTTCCATGGTTTTTTTTTTTACGCGATGGAAAAATAATTGCCACGTTTTTCTTTGGGTCTTGAGAGACGCATTCAGTCAGTCACAAATCAACAGAGTACAAAGCCTGTTAAATTTACCCCTGCAGCAAAAGACATGATGAAAGATTAGCATGACTCTCGGTCCCAGAATATTAAAAATGTGTCAAAACAAAAAAGACCTTAAAGAGACTGCAGAGTCCATAGAGTTTGATGTAACCCACCCCTCCCCCCACACCAAACACCCACAAAACTGCAATTCTATATTACTGCTGTATTCTTTACAGTGATTTAGCTACTCCCTTACCAATCACACCATTCTTACAGTCTACAGATAAAACATTACAGGTGTAAACAGTTTCAAACGATTCTAGCGGAAGTCAAAGCCACAGTTTTCTTAACTTTACACAACTAAACATTGCAAATTTGGTTATTCTCTAAACTGCAAGCAGGCATATGCGGTTAAGCAGTTAAGATAAATTCAGTTTTAAAAGGGGGGTAATAAGTTTCATTAAAAAAAAAAAAAATCACCTAAGCGACTGCAGATGAGGACTGCAGTGGTTGCAATGGTTGCAAAAGATTATAGCTTTGAGGCACAAATGAAATGTTTACAATTAAGTGATAATAAAGACAAGAATTTTTTCTGGTCTCTTTACAACATACGTGTCAAAAGATGGATATAATGATATACTAAGTGTGGTGTGATGCCCTAAAGCTTTATACTTTCTACATACAAAGTTAAATGTTTATGACATCAAAGGCTCTTTGTATTTTGAGTTGCATTTTACCACACAAGGTCATTGGATTCTGAAACCCTTCCAGCAAATCCAAAACTGCTTCCTTTCTGAAACACTACAGAGCTACCTGTTACACATTGAAACTCTTCTCCATAAGTGGTTTGTGTACTATAGTGATGCAAAAATTGCAGTCACATGCAACGGATAAAAGTTCCACGTGAACATAAAATCTCCATTACTTTCTGCTACTTTTGCTGCAAACTACCATTCCAAACTTAACTTTGCTCATTGATTACAGATTTACTCATAAAACACGTTTCTACAGTTTCCATTCCTTCAAAACACAGAAACTTTCAACTACAGAATTCAAATACTTAAAAAAAAAATTTAAGTTCTGGGGTGGTATTTTGTACCCCTTTATGATGTTTACTAATTACGTAGTCAAAATAACACCTTAATATGAACTATGACACAAGTTAAAATGCATCATTAGCATCAACAGTTTCATATGTGACTATTCCTTAAAAATCTGGGGCTAAATCTGACACATTAAAACAACAGCGAATGATTTACTACTTCCAAGACATGAATATGGGGGTAGCCATGAGAAGCAAATTGCATTTTATGGCTTTAGGTCAAGACTACACACAGACAGCAAGCAAACACACTGACATCAATACACAATGAAAGCAGGGCAGCAGGTGGAAACTATAGACTCACTCAGAGTTTGTGGAGAACACAAGGACAGAGGCCTTGAACTGCTTATGGTATCTGGCTCCCTTTGCTCCCAATATCACATCTAAAACACTAATAATGGTCTCCATTACATAGAAAGGCTAATGTGCTGAGCACTTACTATGTCACAAAGGGTTCAATCTTGTACTTATTAAACATCTACCAAATGAAGTCTGCTTTCACACCACGACTTAAGCCATTTATTAGTTAGACTAGACATAAGAGTAGAGCTAAAAGGCTTTGTAAAACAACAGCATGGTCTGACCATCCATCCGTTTGTCTGTCTGTCTTCTGACAATTATCCTGGACAGGATCACAAAGGCCTGCAGCCAATCCCAGGCAGCAAAGGGCAGAGGGACATGTTCTGGCAGGGAACCCAGTCCACCACAGGGCTCATAACACACAGGCACACAAACTCCACACACATAGAGCGCAGGCGGGACCCAAAGGCCCCACCCTGGAGGTGTGAGGCAACAGCGCCACCCACTGGCAGCCACTGAGCCAGCGTGCCGCCCACTGATTTTGTTATTTATACAAATTAAATCGAATTAAAAGCAATTAAGACGGTTGAAACAGGCTTTAAAACTAATTGTTTAAAATATCAGTATTGGGAAGCGAAGCTCTGACTGTAAGCAGAGCATCTTCACCACAGGCTTAAAACTAACAAGGATGCACTGGTGCAGCTGAGTGGTTCTGGGTAGTGAAGCTGCAGGTGAGACAGCACAGGGTTCTACACTTCACAGGTAAAGGTACTGTCTGTCCAGCTTGCGGTGACCCAGCTGGTAGCCCGCCTGGCCAGCAGCCGGGCGGGCATAGGGCTGGCCCGGAAACTGGTGCTGGTACTGGGCCCGGGCCGCGGCGCCGTTCTTCGGCAAGAGGCTGTAGGAGGAGGAGTATGAGCCTCCGACGTGACGGCCAGAGGAAGAGGAAGAAGAGGCGGCAGCGGACGAGTTGTGCAGCTGATCCACTGCCTGGGAGACGGAAGCCAAGGCTGCGGAAGCAGGGTAGGCGTAGAAGCTGGGAGCCGAGCTGAAAATGGGCGCCTCCTGCAGGCTGAAAGAGGAATGGGTGGAGGCAGCAGCATGGTAGGCGGGCTGCCGGCGCAGGGACCCACCGGCTGTCCTGTCTTGAGATGTTATGGCAGATGGTTGAACCTAGAACAGCACCACAGGTATTAAACCCCACTGTGTCGTCTCAAGAACCCGGGGGCTAATTAAGAGGCCTTACCTGACTCAAGTTGAGTGGCTGGGAGCGGCTGGTAATGGCCTGGTGGTGCCGATTGGTGCTCGAGGTCCCAGCACTGCAAGGCTGATGAACGCCCCCTTTCTTCAGCTTACTGCAGGTACTAAGAGGCTGCCCTAGAATGTTCCGGTGGGGGTGTTATGCCAAGCAGGAAAATGGACGGGGGAAAAGAAAAAAAAAAGACTATTCTCTGTGCTACATGCTGTGAGCGAGTTCCTGTTCCTGTACCTGGCATGGCAATCTCTCCAGGCTGGGCCTTCACGGGGGGCACCATGATGGCCAGGGAGCGAGGCAAGGGGTTGGACGTCTCCACAAAGCTGGGCAGGTGCCTGGGGCTGAGGGGGCTGCTGGTAGAGGAGTCCGAGTCCTGGGAGTCGTGGACGGTCACGCAGCTGATGACGTTGGACCGTTGGGGGGCCCCACAGCTGTGATTGGTTAGTGCAGTACAGCAGTTTAACCTCAGGAGTCTTTGCATATGTGAGGAACAGCAGTAAGCGTGTCGATTGTCCGCTATACACTGCTACTGAACACAATACTCAACACTGGGCTCCTGCCTATGTAGGGAAAACTTCAAATATACAAAGCGGGAGGCACCCTATAAATATACCAGAAATGCTAGAAACTGAAAAAATATAGAATGATAGATTCCTTTAATTTTCATTGTACAAATAAATTGCATTGGACCCACATAAAGAAAATACGGCTAAGAAGAGTAAGTAAGCAAAAAATTAATTACACCACATAGTAATTTTAAAGTACCAGCCATGTATTGTTAAAACAAAGTAGTAACTGGCATAAAATAAGGATGCGCGTCATTCCACAGTCAATGTTTTAGCGACTTCATAGCATCATAGGACACATGGAACAGAGCTATTAACTACCCTCAGTTTGACTCACTGCATGTTCCCTACCAAGCAAGCTTACCTGACCGTGGGAAACTTGCGCTCATCCTCATCCTCCGTGTCACTGTGGATGGTGATGATGCTGACAGCAGGGCTCGGAGTGTCTGAGATGATGATCGGCTGAGACAGGACGGCGTTGTAAGCTGGCGAGTTCAGCAGCGGGCTGTTGTGCACAACATGGGCACTGGGTTGCAGCAGAGACTTCGGCCTGTAGGCATTGATGAGCATTAGCGAGCCAAACGACTGTATATGTACAGACCATCCATACAGTTACTCTGATCTTTAAGGAGCAATTCACACCGCTCAGTGATAAATTTCATACAAGCAAAAGGGACATAATACAGTGGTTTTTAAATTATAGTATGCACACTGGGTGGTGCACATGCTCCCTCTAGTGGTCAGAAGAGGTATGTCTTTATGGTGACAATAGTGGTATGCAGAGAGCCTAATATTTTCTGCAATGATACACAGTATAAAATGTTTGAGAACCACTGCACTACAAAGTTAACATTTCTATGCTATCAAAAATGCAGATGATCTAGACCTTAAATCTTAAATCATGTTCAAACTTGTGTAACAGGTACAGTGGTACCTCAGAACTCCTGATCGAATCCTAAAAAGTTTGAGATCTGATCGAATTTTCCCCGTAAGAAATAATGGAAAACCAATTAATTGGTTCCCGGTACCAATTAATAAAACAAGAAGAGCATATACTGTACTAAACACATCTAAGCACATTTATCAAAACAATAAATTGTAAAGGAAGAAAATAAATGTATCCAAACAATGTGTAAAGTTAAAAAAAACAATGTGCCCTGCCTCGATCATCTGCTCCTTCCGTGTGCCACGCCCCCTCGTTAACCCCGTGTGGGGAGCTGTTTCTGGCTGTTGTCATTAGTCCACCATATTTTGTCCGCATTTCAGTTTGCAATCACGATGCAATCACAGCGAATGCGAGGCTGAGATTGAAGCGCTACCCTTTGTTTCCGCTGACAAACGTGCCACGTGACTCATTTCCCTGTGCGTATCTTAGGTCGTCATTCATGGTTTGACTTCTGAGATTCAGATTGAGCTGTAAGCAATTTTTTTTTTAACTGATTGATTTGACTTAAGAAATTGGAGTTCTCATGGGTTCGAGAACTGAGGTACCACTGTATCATTGTCTTTATAACAAAGGGTTGTTTTGTGATGTAAAATGAGATGAGGTAACCTTGCTCTGCTGTCAGAGTGTCGCACTCTGGCCCTGGGCCCCAGCTGCCCGCCTTGCTGTGTTCTGGCATTGCTGGCGCCCATATTGAGAGACTGAGAGGAGCCCAGGTGACCCCCCAGAATGGAGGCGTGCTGTGGTAAGTTGTTGTGCTGCCCGCCATGGCAGCCCCTGTGTGTTGGAACCACAAATGACTTCCAAGTCAAATTCAAAGAAAAAAAAAAAAACAGTTCAGTTCAGCTGTGGGATAGGGATTGGGAGGCTGACTGGTTTTACTTTTTTTGATGGCAGTTAACTTGCCACAATTACGATATTGTCTGAATGTCTGACTCGAATCAAGTAAAACTGAAAGGGACACTTAACAGTATATTTAAAGCTATACAGCTATTTCACCAAACCTATGATAAATAAAATTGATGTCCAGGAATTGAGACCTGCTGGGTGGCATTCCAGTCTCACGTACTACAGGCAACTGGAACAAAAATTAAACAGGAGTCAAACCTACACGCTTGGACGTATGAGGCTACAGCGTCACACCCTCAGAGGACAACTTATTACCCATAAATAACCCAATCAGCTCTGTGTGGAGTTTGCATGTTCCTCTGGCATTGTGTTGGTTCCTTGCTGCTACTCCTGTAGTACAATGACATACTGTTACAGGCTAAATAGCATCTCTAAAATGCCCACAGTGTGTGACTGTGTACCTGTGCGTGGCTATTAGTGCGAGAATGGACCGGTACCCTGCCTATGCTGTACATCTGTCTTGTGCTCTATACTGCCTGGCATAGACTTGCGAGTCCCTGTAATCAGCCAAGTTCAATGGGTAAAAAAACTGGGCTAATTAATCTGGATTAAACCAATGCGAAGACAGTGTTTAAAAAAAATAAATAAAAAAATAAAAATTAGCCAAAGACATTTGAAATGACTGACCCCTTTGCCAAGGAAAAATATATCAAATAAATTATCATAAAGTCTTGGAGTCATTTTAATTATACACTGAAGCAGACAAGTTCATGATCACAGCACTTGCTACCATGCTCCGCCCACCGCACTGCACTGACCTCCAGTTGGGGACCTGCTGGGTGGAGTTCTCGGAGAGCAGCGCCCCCAGTGGCGAGTCAGTGATGACTGACTGTGAGGGATTGTGGAGGGCCACACCGGGCATCTGCTGCCAGGTGGACGGGATGAGTATCTGCTGAGTGCCAGCCGGCCACGCCTGCTGAGGGATACACACAAGGGCGAGTAGAAGCCGTCAGCAACCACGAATCAGTCCGCATCACAGCCGGGAAATGGAAACGTTCGCAGCAGGCTCTTCCGGAGCAGAACCTGGCATATTATATGCAAAGGCTGTATATCACTGACATGTTTATCGGGGGCTTGTACGTGTGCAGTGCAAGCGAGTAGGAAGCCACTTTGTCATCCAGCACAAGCCAATAGTTAGAGCAAGCGCAGGCATGACTTGCACATGCACTGCAATGCCTGGACGGGACACAGACAACAGGTCAATTCTCTCCCTACCGCACTCCACTGGGTCACATGACCCCTCCCAATACTGGGAGGAATGGGGAAAGAAACAGCAGCTATTTTTTACATTTGCATTACCATCATATGCAAGATGCCACGGCGATGCTTTATAAGCTATGCGTATCCTGCAGTGAACCACATCTTAATGCATTTAACAAATTTGAGGTGTTAAATATTACAATATCTTTTATCTTTTATTTCTGATGGTTTGGGACTTGGTGACAACCTTCCAAAAACAACCTGCAAATAAGGAATCTTGAGTGTTATTGCTAGGAAGAAAAAGAGTTAAATGAATCTGAGGAACAAAAGGAACCAGAGAGAAACGCAAGGAAAAATACAACTAGTTTCAAATATAATAATGAAAATGAAGACAAGTTCCTCTGATTGTTCGGCTCTGCCCTGGAATTGAGAAATGGCTTGATACGGTGCCTAAGAGAAAGATGAGGTAATGCATATTCTGCGGGTCTAAAATAAAACGGGTTAGACCAACCAGAAGCACGTGTCCGGCGTGGGATGGGGACGCATTGAGATTGGCAGTCCTTTGTCTCCATTCAGTCAGCAAACAAGCATTGGTGCTGCATTTTTAATTAACAGGTATGCTAAATACTGCACTCAAATTTTTCCAAGTAAAAAGCTAATCTTGTAATCTTAAGTACAATTTTACTGCTGCTAGAACATTGGCTTGCAACAGTTCTTTGATTAAGTTCCTCGGGGAGGAGGGGGGCTTTTAGGGAGGGGCATGGACATGAGAAGCCACAAGCAAAGCGCAGACCAATCAGCACATGCGCCCCATGCCATCTGGGGGAGGACTCTGGAGGGGCGGGATTATTGGGGGGCGGGGATTGCAGGGGGAGCAGGACCCATGGCGTCGCTTTACCAGCATGGTGGCAGTCTGCTCCAAGAGGGCGGGCCTTCCGGCCCCACAGCCCAGCGCCAGGGGGACCGAGTACTGGGGCGCCACTGCCGCCATATGGGGGTGGAGTGTGGCCACCATCAATGGGGTGCAGGAGCCCTGGTGG
>JAODUD010000107.1:20820031-20833115 GCA_026784285.1 Stomatorhinus walkeri
CTACTTCGCGGAAATTCAGTTATCGCGGTCGGCCTTGGAACCTATCTCCCGCGATAAGTGAGGGATTACTGTACATCTAAATGCTAATATAATGTATATCTATTTGATAAATGCATGTCTATATACATATACACACACCAATATGACCCTTGCATCTTACTCAGCACACTAGTTGTTGCACTGTTTTTTTTATATTATGTTATTTCTTCAGTTTTGCCATCTTGTTTAATTAACACATACACACATGCATGTGCACAATGACAATAAAGCTGGACATCACCGTAATGCTTCCCCAAACCAATAGAGGCCCTTTCATGACTGCAGCCAGACGTGCCCTATTTCTGTTAGCTGGTTGGAATTCTGAAGCGCATGGTAAAACGCATGCTAGGTATCGAAAAACCATTCGAGAGTGAACAACACTGCACCTGCTTGGCTGATACTGACAGCGCCCTGCAAACTCTCCGCAGTGCGTTGTGTCTGCGGCTCTCTAGGTTGCCCTTAATCTCACAAGAAACACCCGTGTTGCATGAGGTTTGTGTTTGTGCTTGCCTTTAGCTTCTTCTGATACACCAGCTGACTGTTTTGTATCGAGAACCACCGCCTGGAAAAGATGCATGGAGATCCATTAGTTCATGTTTGCTGATCATCCTGTGTAGAAGGTGCAGTCCATTTCTCCAACAAAACAGCGCAAGGCCCTTGAAGACTTTTGTCTGGTCACATTTCCTTGGGCATTTAGGGAAATTCAAAAATCCAGATATAGATATCTACTATTATTAATTCACTTAAAATCAATTGAAATCAAGAATCGTCAAATGATTGAAGCATCAGTCAGTGGGGGGGGGGAAGGGGGAGACAGTCATTTTTTTGATACATGATGCAACAATCAATTGCAGAGGAGCCTGCAGTAGCAGAGAATTATTTTCGAATGAATCGGGACACATATGGATTTCTGGCAGGCTATTAATGCTCTGACACGTAATCAAAGAGGACCGTGTCCTCAGTCTGTCTGGTAACCATCCTCAGCAGAAACATGAACACACCCTTAGTACGGTAATTCTGACAATATTTACACACATTTTTAGTCATTTTTTAATAATCTTAATGACCAACGTAAAGTAGCATACAGGAAAATTATAGGTGGAACTTACAAAGAAACAAACAAAAATAATTACATTCAAATACAAGTAAACACAACGATAATTTACAAAGAAATAGCAACTGCAACCTAAGTGAGTATGCATGTAAACATAACCCAACACTTCATGATGAAATTCAGCAACTTCATGCATGTCCAGTGGTCCGGTGCTGTTAAGTGTATCTTCCCCGCTTGGAACTAAGTGACTCCTCACCTGTTCCATGTCTTAAAGGCGTTGCTGGCCCTTTTGAACAGGTACCCTTCCATCACCACACCGTTGGGAGCATCCACGTTGAACTCCACCTTCGAATCGTCGTAGGAGAAATCCTGTTGGAGAAAAGAGATGGACCTGAGTGGTACGCAGACGTCCACAGAAGGACGGGGTTTATGCCGGTCAGCTTGTTGTTCCTGACAGTATGGAATGTGACTCTAGATGCCCCAGGGTGCTTTTACTTTGACTTCCCAAGCACCAGGAAGTAAGTGATAACACTTTTAAACTGGGACTTATACAACCTTCTAGCGACACAAAACCATTCCAGGTTTATTCCACTGGGTCTGTAAGTGCGTGACATTCTTGAACACATGGCAAGATAACCAATGAGTCACCTGAGAACACTACAAATATTCCAAAACCAAATTTTGCTGATTGCTTTTCCTGCACTAAGAAAAAAAATGTGATGCATTTTAGTGTAGTGAGAAACTCTCAAGTATTTTGATTACAATTCTGGAAAATTTTTTCTAACAATTTCCCTATTCGCTCATTTCTCCCTTGAGTTAAAAATATCTATAATGAAGTCTGTGAATGACCTATACGCACACAGCACTACCCCCCTGCAGAAAAGAGTACACCACACTTTTAAAAAGCCACTTGGAGTTCAGTGATTCATCCCTGCCTTTTGGTGGTCCCAACAGATATGTTCGTTGGTATGACGCAAGTAGTTGCATAACTATCCCACTTCAGCAAGAGTATTCTGACTGTCTGAGTTAATGTCTTTAAGGCTTTCAACTGAAAATCCAATTCGTTCATAAATCGCAACAAGCTGATAGTGTGTTGTTTGGGTCTAACGTCTAAAAGATATGTCTTCCCTCCATTTTTCATTTATTGATCTAAATCTCCTGGGAAAAAGCAACATGATCTCCATTATCTTTATCAATGACTTACACATCTCCCCAGCCCCTTCAATGATACTGGAAATAATCAATGTGAAATAGCAATAAATTGAGTTTTTTTTTAAATATGCATCACTTTTGGTATACAAAATATTGAAGGAAATCTGCTAGCATTGTCATAATCATCACAAATCCATCTGTCTGGCATTTTATTTTTATCCTGTTTAGCCATCTAAATCTCATATTACAGAGCAATACCCCAAGACTCCTATTTGCTACTAGAAGTACCTGTGTCAATTTATCAAAGTCATGTCTTGGCATGAAAGATTCACTGAAGGTGTTAAAAGAGACAGATTCCCACGTGCACAGCAGAGTGCCTTTATCCAACAATGCTTAGCTCAATCAAAACAGATCATGTGACCAGCACCGAGGCGGATACTGTATCACACTGCCAGCATGCATCACACCAAACTGCACATTCCGAGAAGCGTCACTGCTGACGTGCCCTTGGCATATGTAACCTAAAATGCTCCAAGACTGTTCTTGGTTATATTAACAGTGACGATGCTGCACGGAATGAACAATGCTGATGATAATAGGGCTTGCTACATAAATGCTACTCTTAAAACAAAGGCTTTAAACATTCAGACTCCTCTATTCAATACAAAATTAAAGTGGGGGCATTTCATCCCCCAGGGTCAATGCCAAAGACTTATTTTTACATGACATTTCACAACTAATGTAAAACCTCAGTGAATAGCTGGTAGTCTCTGGATAACTCCAGAATGCTTGCAAACTGCAGACGAGTGGTGTATGCATTTCATTCACATCAATCCATTACTGTCTTCAGCAAAAACACTTTCAAAACCAGAGATAACATCTAGCATAGATGCCGTGCAGCATACACCAAGTAACAGCTGATCTGTTTTGTCATACCTGCACTTAGGGAGCAGGGAAAGATGCAATGCATGTTCTACTTAGTTACATGGCTGAATTTGTTTTACGTTGCAAGGCTACCTACGTAAAATCCATGTTGATCTTTCAACACTGTGAAACACAGTATGGGGAACAAACTGTGTACTGGTTCAAATTAAATGCCATCATAACTATTTATGTATTTTTATTTGCGGTTTCCTTTTGCACTCCTTTCAAAACCATTATTTCACCCACATAATGAGTAGGTAGTTATCTGAATGAAAAGTACACAGATTACATTTAAAAGAACGGCAACTGACACTAAAATTTAATGATCACTTACCAATCTTTGAAATTCACTCATGTTTACGATTTTAACAGAGAAATGTGTGTACTGGTACAGAAGAATCTGTGTGAATCTGTGTATTTCAAAGCCAAATCCTTAATAATCCTTCGAACCAATTTTAAATTAAGCACCAAAATTACACCGACACTCACAGACAGGCAGTTAGAAAGGCTACAAGATTTTCCTCTACCCAGTTCCATGCAAAATCATAGCAAATGATCATGTATGAAGTGACCATGGACGCAAAGTTCAAACTGCGACATTTCACATGTGGTCTGCAAACACTGGGTAAAAACGCAGTCGCCCTACCATGTTTTGTTGACGGAGTCAGGTAAACAACCTTGGGAAGAAGACACAGGTATCCCAAGGTACCATACTAAGTACCATCTCCAGGGAAAACTCTACCCTTGATTATTCAATACTTCAATACTGCTTCTCTGCTCTTCAAATAAACTGTCACTTGTAAAAGATGAGTTCCTCCTGCAATCATTTCAACAGCTAATATGACTTGCATGAAGTACCAAGAGACTAGAAAAATAAGTGCTAATGCAGATACAATTATCAATATTTTATTAACATAACGTAACATTTACGAAAAACAATCTGTCTCAAAATTTACTTAAAACACGAAAACAGGTAAATATCGTCCATTTAATCATGTTTTCTCCCTTATTCAATATTTGCACTGTACAGTAAGATCACACAATAAAAATTAGATTTAGCATCTCTACAAACTGCATATATACATGCACCCAAGCTTACGAACCCACCAACATGTAGTCCAACCTTCCAAAGATCTTCATTTTCACAATTTTCGTATATTCCAGAAGCATTGGAAAATGAAAATGGAAAGCAAGCTCCAAAATGGTTAAAATAAGCAGCACAATACAGCTCACGAGGAAAAAGATTTATCAGAGCCAATTTTTAGAAAATCGGCATTTGAGTTTTAGCGAGCGGATGCCGGGGACGGCAGGAGCGGACTTTAAGCTCGGAGCGCACGAGCACGAGCCACCTGCCTCTCGCCTTAGAATAACGCTAATTATCATACAGCTGACATTTTATGAGCATTAGAAACGTTGTCGCCGCGCTGACCCTGCCTTTTAACTCTCCCCTGACCGCAAAAATGCTTTCACAGGACTGCCAGCCCAGCCGCTGATCCCGTGGTTTACGACACCTCAGCTCCCTCCCCAGTGCGACTGCTGTGCGGGACACGCCATTGGTCTGGGCGCTATACGGAAAGTCTCACGTTGGGAATTGCATGGGTCCATCTGGCTACCAGTCACCCCACGCCATTCTTATTTAATCAAGCAGATTTTATTTCCACTGGGAAGGCAGGCGTTTCTCATACCTACAATACGGTAAATCACGCAACAAGGCAAAAGGATGCGCAGATTCCTGAAGGCAGTTTTCGTATTTTCCAAATGACTTTATATATTATATATGGCTGAGGCTGAAGAAGAAAATACATAATTGGTCTGTTACTTTAAGTATAAAGCAATGCTCTGTTTACAAGCCCCAACTACAAAAGCTGTCATCCATTTTTAATAAACCCAGAACTTGGATTTCAAAAAGCAACGCACATTAAAAATGGATCAGTGAGTATGAAAATTAGGACATCAAGGGGCAAATGCGCAAGAAAACTGAAATCTTGAGCTGCTTGTTCACGCAATATGCATAGGAACAACATACAAAATGTTCCCGTTTTACACCATGTACGCAAAACACTAAATTTGTTTGAGAGTAAAATAATTTATTATAATCTATTCTTATGTACTGACGTCACGTCTCCGTAACCCATGGAAATCTTATAATCTTACAAATGAAAAGTTAAGTTTTAAAGGCAAAACAACATTTAAACTGTACAAAGCCCCAACACGTTTTTCCCACTTACCACCTCCAGCAAATTATGTGTAAATTATCCGTTTTCCCGTAACCAAATAAAAAATAGTTGAGTAACGCCGTCAACGCAGCATGACAGAACTGTGGTAAAATCCTTGGGGTGCGATCAAATTAGTCGGGGTGAATAAAAACGCTTTACAGCCAGGCAGATGTCCAACGAACGACGTTCAAAGTACTCTTATATCAGTTATAAGAAAGGACTTGGTCCCTTGGGGAGGGAGGGGGGGGGGGGGGTTAANNNAGGCATTTCTGTACCCTCAAAGTCTCGCATTGCGGAAAACAGCTGACATTCTTACACTGTTCACTGTGAAAAGTTACTGCAATGACACAGAAAACATCTGCATCTTCTTCTTACTGAGAGAACAGTGTCTATGAAGGGTGTCAGGAAATTAGACAAGAATGACTTTCAGTTTTGATAACTCATTCATCCATTTTCTGTAACCACAGAGGGGTCTGGACCCTATGGGTGCAACACAGGGAACAATCCAGGATAGGGCATTAACCAGCAAGGCACACTCACGCCTATGGTAACTGCAATTAACCTCAGTATGTTTTTGCACAGTGGAGGAAAACCAAAGTACCTCGAGGAAACCCCACAGCAACATGGGGAGAACATGGAATCTCCACACACATGGAGCCATGGTGGAAACTCGAACCCAGAGCCCAGCGGTGTGAGGCATCAGTGCTAACCACTACACCACACATTTTGATATCATAATCATTATAATTAAAGTAATAATTAATAATAATTAAGCCTGGACCTGAGTTTGACCATGTGGTTATAACACTCACATGCAAAGACAGTTAGAACTCCCAGTTATACCCATGTGCTTACAGAACTGGATTTATTCTATATAAAGATCTGACCATTTGAAAAATACGAATGCTTGGTAAACCACGCTGAAAAACAAATGTATAATAGTACAAAATGCAGTATCTTAGATATCCAACAAGGACAGCATAGCAACAGGCCACGTTGCACGGAGTATCAGCCGTGGGGGGGTAATGAGGTCGTATATAGTCTGTATTTAGCTGGGGCTCTTTGAAGCCCTTTCAATAGATGCAGAATAGATTCAGTAGGTGCTCAGACAGTCAGGAGACCCTGTGCCTCTACACGGTGCCCCCCAGCAGTTGACTGTGTGACCTTTGGACGGCTGTCCTTTGTCACTGAGCTGAGTGATGGGGCGCTTGCACTTTCTGCTGTCCAGCATGCTGCACGCAGCAGTATGCTCTTCACTGGCCACCCCAGCTGCTGCCCTCATCTTAGAACATAGATCAACACACTTCTGAGCAGTTTTTAGGCTCCGCCTGCTATTCCTCCAGGCAGGAGAAGTCCATTGTCAGCCTTGTCATTTCACCTTCTAAGGCTACTTTGATAGAAACACAATTCTTAGCTTGAAAAATCCTGGAACACCGGGACACTGATCTGCAGAGCACCTATTCTGTAAATGCTGGCCATTTTTTGCATGGTTCTGCAGTAGTAGAGTGATGGAACTTTTAAAGAAAATATGAAAGCGTGACACATGTATAGGTTACTTCAGTCCATTGCTCTCCTATCAATTAACTTCAATTTTTCATCAGATGCATGAAATATAACTGAACCGCTTATCAGTGCAGGACTGTGCTCGTCCATTGTGTAAGTCTTCTGCTATTTGTGACAGGACTCAAAAGTTGTTTCCTCTTTCTTCCCCATAATCTAATATTAATATGACTAGGACACCATTACTTTGGTCTCTAATAGGTGCTTTAATGGGTACTACAGTGTTTCCTGCTATTACACATCAAGGTACAAATACTGCACTTCCGTCTGTCTTCCTGCACATAGGTTATACAAAATTAACACTGACATCTGGGGATTTGCATAAAATACACATATGCTGTTTACACTCGTGCACCTGAGCGATGATTGGATGGTTTGGAAACAGGGGATTCTGTTTAAAAGCAAAGCTCTCCTCATCTTTTATGAGATTATCAGCTGCTTTCACATATCCTGATCAATAGTTTTTGTCCTCATGTAATGAAGCTATTAACCTTTAAAAACAAAACCATTCTGATCAGGAAATATGTTAATTGGGCTGTAATTCATAAGTGAGCAGCTTGAAAGGGATCGTCATGATGAAAAGTGTCACGTCAAAGAGCCTTCATTCAAATTTAATCAAAAAGTTAATGGCTAAGTGGACGATCCTAGGAAGCCCCGCCCCCAAATTCACAAATGAGGTTTTTCCTGCTTTCCTTTCATCACCTCTGATGATTTGAGAGACAGACAAAATTCATTTGGACTGTTTTAAAAGAGATAGAGCAGATAAACATTCCCTGGAAAATGGTTTACTTTGATCAGCTGGGGAAAGGCAGCTACTTTGCCTGATGGCATGAGTGGCTACAACGGCCTGCGCGGTTTAGCATCACAGCCGCTTGGGGCTCTGACTCTGGCCCTGAGCTAAGCTCCCCAAACTATCCTGTCCTGATCACCAAAGGGGTAACGTCCTCTAAGATGCTTCAGGGAGAGAAGACGGAATGGTGGGTCTATTTACCATTAGAGTATTACTAATCTTTGGCATGAGAAATTCAAAACCACTCAAGAGAAATGGCAGAAAATTTTCCAGTTAAGTACTTTTAAAAAGTGCTTCCCCATTTGAACAAACGGTTTCAAGTGACTATGCATGTGAAGTGACACGGGTACACAGATGAAACGTTT
Organism: Stomatorhinus walkeri; assembly: GCA_026784285.1. NCBI lineage: Eukaryota > Metazoa > Chordata > Actinopteri > Osteoglossiformes > Mormyridae > Stomatorhinus > Stomatorhinus walkeri. Next base: position 20,828,132 of record JAODUD010000107.1, read on the forward strand.
TTTCATTAATACAAACTTTTTCTATGACTCTGTTATCCTCCCATAAGATTTCTCTCATGTGAGCAATATATGTGTATGATTATATGTGGACGATATGTTACCTATCCTTGATAGTGGATCTATTTTTATTGAACATTTGTAGCCTTTTCTGAGCATTTGAAGTCCTCCTTCGAAGCCACTTGGAGACTGTGACAGCACCCATGTTTCGCCAAAGCTATTATGTCCTATTATTAAGCGCGTATGAAAACATGGAAGTCCGTTGGCCGAGGGGCGCGAGATCATGCTGCACCTGTGCGACAGACTCCAGACAGGGCCAGGCACTCACCCGCCAGACCACATGATCCTGCCAGTTGGCGGTGCCCAATAAGTAGCCAGGTTTGGCTAGAGGGCTGAGCCCTAATACAGGTCCCCCTCCGCCCCCATGCCTCGATGCCATCTGCCGGGGGGCTCCTGCCCACCACCCCCCACCCCCTGGATCAGAACCCACCTGGCCCGATTAATTCTCCTCACGCTGCCACAGTGGAAGACCATTTACTGTATAGCTGAGTCAATCTTCATCCTCAGCCAGCAGGGTGAATGGCGAGTTGTGCTGCAGAAACACGGAGGCTGATCTGATACAGCGTGGTGTGTTCAGTGCAGTTCGGTATCGGAAGTTTACGTATTTATAACGAACTTAATTTCTTTGGGGCAGAGAAGCCACTGCCCAGCTCAATATGCTCTTAGCTTTGTATCGAAACGATGCAAAGGACATTTATTAAAAATGACATTGAACCAAAACAGAAAAGAAGCATGCATGACTCTGAAGAAGCCTCGGAGGACAATGAACACAGGAAGCTGGGTGTCCCGCGCTCCAACACGCAAGCTCGCCGCTTTTAGCAGGAGACACATCAATATTTACCGATGACACGAAAACGTTGCCCACAGACACTCGGTTATTAATGCAGGAGAGCTCACTAAATATGGGTTCCTCTTTGGAATCCCACCCTCTTTGTGCATTTAAAGGGAGTCTGCACCATTTAACGGCTTACATATTTGACTCAGCCAACATTTTACAAAGTGTACATTTACAAAGAGGCAGACCCTTGAGGGTACAATCCCGGTAGGAAGCAAAGGTACAAAGTGGTACCCTCTTTTCCCGACAGTGTAGTGGAGATGTTACGATTCTGCTGAGGCTCGAACCAGCAACCGCCGGGTCAGACTCACAGAGGCCGAACCACTGAGCCACATGCTGCCTGTCCTTCACCAGGCTTTAAAACGCTGGATCCAGTGGCAGAAGCAGCTTTTGTTCTTCCCGCCGTGATGCTGAGTCGCTGAGACAAGGAAGCAGTGAACTCCCCCCCNNNACCCAGCAACACTGGCAGAGGTCCTCCATTAAAAGGCGACTGAAAAATAGATGAGCTGCTATGTCCCCGATGGCGAGGGCACGCATGTTCCGGCCATGACCTCGACAAGGCCACACTATTCCCCAGACAAGGCTGTGAAGTGTGCCTTCACTTCTATGTTTACACCAGGGTCCCTTGTCAACGCAACTTGTGAGGAAACAGGTCAAATACATGAAGACATTGAGGGCTGAGTTAGAGTGAAAGCTGAGGCCAAACACCGGCAGCTGATATCTTCACTGTGTTACGCCTCCTGATGTTAGTTCACTACTGGGAGCTGTAAATGTTGTAAATGCCGTAAATGTTGTAAATGCCGTAAATGCTGAAAATGCTGGTCACATGATCCTGCAAACCTAAGCAAGGCTTGTGTTCCCAAAGTGTAACATTCACTGAGCTGATGCCCTGACTGGATACGGGTTCAGTGTGAAATTTGCAGTCTCAATCAACAAAGAAAGAGTCCTAACTGAATAAGCAATACACCAGAGGGGGAAAAAAAACAATCTAAGGCTGATTTTTCTTTCTCCTAAAAATACCACAGTGGTCACCAGGGAGACAAGAAACAGCAGTTCTACTTAGATGAGTAGGGTGAGAATCACGTTTTTTATCGAAGTTGAGATGATGTGTCAGTGGCAGGCTTACTTTGCCGAAAGGGAAGCGGACTGACGATTTAAAAGCCAGCAAAGGATGTTGGGAGACCGTCATGAATAGAAGAGAAGATAACAGAGCTTTCCTTCAGTTCCAGCACTACGAAAGAGAAGGACCCAATGTGCAAAACATAGCCCTCCAAAGACATGCCTGCTCTCCCACCCTGCTGACATGGCCTTAGACTTGCCTGCTCTCCAGTTCAACTATTCACAGGTCAGTTTGTAAAAATATAGAGCTGCTACCACCAGGGTTATTGTTGTTAACAAAACCTAAAACGAAAACTACAAAAAATAAAAATTTTCATAAACTGAAATAAAATGAAAGAAAAAAGTTAAAAAAACACAAAAACTAATAAAAAAACTATAAATATTGCACCTAAAACCAAATCTGAAATACGTTCCATATTACAGTTTTTTAATAGCTAAAAGCAGGGGGCATCAGAAGCATTCTGAATGTGGGGGGGACACACTGGCATAAAACTAACATTTTATGTTAAATGTGGGGGGGGTCCAAACGAATAATTATGAAATATGAGAGAGACATGTCCCCCTCGGATTTAATGGAGGTGACGCCCATGGCTAAAAGTAATAATTTAGATAGGGTTCTTTGAAGATCAAGCACATAAAAAATCTCTACACCTTTCAGTCTGTCCCTAGAAATAAAATAACTTGAACCTTGAATTAAAACTGAAACTAAAATATACAGTATAAATACTAAATAGAAACCATATTTAAAATATAAACTAAACAAAACCACACTGAAACTAATTGAAACTGGATTTCAAATGAAAATTGACAATAACACTGGCTACTACAAAGCATTTTGGTTCCGACAAAACCACAGGGTTATTGCGAAATCAATGCGCAGGAACGCAAGGTCCTTTCTTAGCTACTTTTACTATGGCAACAACCGCGTAATTGTGACTCAAGTGGGTGCTACAAAGGCACAGTGAAAGGACACAATGGAACCAGGATGAATCCACAAACACTTTCATCCAAACCACCAAATTTATTATCTGAACACAAGACTCTTAGCGTAGAGCCTAAAATAGGTAGAGGTGCTGTGTCTTATAGAAATTAATTTTTCTTTCTTAAGCACCTTCGCTGATGCACCATAAGGTGCTTCATATGGTATCTTCAGGGCTTAGGACAAGGCCAGACGGCGACTCAGACGATACTTTCAGCAGCCTGACTATTCCATTGTTGCAGACGGTTGCCAAGGTATGATGTCACTGTCTCTAAAGCAGCTAAGAGGTACCCAAACTGCTGATGCTCCAGTGTGCCGAACAAACGTATATGTGTATACAGATGGCAAAATTCCTTGCCTTGTGAGAACAACAAATCCTGGCTACTGGCTATACTCATGTACAACATCTACCATTGCTGTACACGCTATTTCTGCATCACTGTACGTGAAATCCAACCTGTTTTTTTTTATAATTTATTTAACTGACACTTTTACCTAAAACGACAAGCAACTGAGAAAGCGGGTCATCCAGCTCCTGGAATAATTGGGGATTACAGGCCCAAGGGCGACACTGCTCTGCTGACCTTGGGATTTGAACCAGCAACCTTCCAATCATGGGCACAAAAACTTTTCCCAGTGTAGAGAGACCCTGTACCTTGGACTAAATCATAAAGCACATTGTACACAGAGGAGATGGACTGGGAGGGATGGGTTGACAGACACTCAGCAGAGCCAGTGGCTTTTGGGGTTTTCTCTTCATCCATCACCTAACTCAGCTACATTTTAGTGGCAGCTATTTTTTATTTTCCGCTGGCAGTGTTTCCAATTTGATTGCACTTTAGTTGCGCCAGTCTTACATAAATCTCCGCAGATGTCCACCAACATCCTTTTTTGAAGCAACTATTGTAAAGGGTTTGTATGAATTATCTTAATAGTACCATATCTATATATAATGATACTGGAGAATTGTGCTGAATTATATTGAAATTTCATGACTAAAGCATTCAGCTGATAATAAATTATGTGTGGCTTTAAACAGTGTTCATTTTGAGTACACGCATCTGCCAGGTATCAATGCCACTTTAAATTGACATTTAAATACACAGCTTGATTTTTTTGACTGTTGAGGCTTTAACACCAGGATAAATGTCTTTAATGACGGGAATAGCTGGATCCAGACATGAGTGAATCCTGAACGTCAAAGTAGCATTGGATGTGGGTCATGTTTCATTAATGGTCCTCAGCCGTTGTACAGGTATGATTTGGTTGCCGGTCATCGCCAAACCACCACGACTGGTAATTCAGCAGCGTCTGTCTGATCGTGTCTTGCCACTGAGCCAAATTTAGGCGGAACTGTCAGATGTCTGGTTAATTTATAGGAAACAGCAGGAGCGTTCGTGCCAGGAAGCCATCCGGCGTGTTATGGCATTTACACCCAAGAAGAATTTCCTTACCTCCATCAGAGTCTGGAGCGAGATCAGCGTAGAACGGCACAGCGTGACGAAAGCCATGGAAGAAACAGAGGAACAACATCAATGATTTTTGCAGAAAAAAGCACCATCCAAACATTTCACTACCACAACTTTACACACACTTATATATAATTATTATAAGACAAATATATTAAAATTTATGTATACATGAAGGTTGCATGCAGTTACCATAACTATTAATGTATGAGACTTTTGAACAATAGATTGCATGATTTTTATTCAGGAGAAAAAAAAAACTGATTAGCTGTTTCACTGGCACACGGGCCGTTTCTGTAAGCCTGGCTCATAAGCCCCAGTGTCACTGAGGGGCCCGACGGCAGAAGGCTGTGACGGATGCCTCCAGGCACGGATGCTGCTGCTGCAGCACATCTCTGGCTCCAGGGTATCGGGGGGGTCTGCCTGTACAGATGGCCGCTGAGCCTGGTTAAATGTGAGAGTGTGCGCGTGTTTGTGGGGCGTTGGCCTTTTGGATGGTGGTGGTGATGGAGAGTGGGGGCGGGG
>JAODUD010000107.1:20833215-20844534 GCA_026784285.1 Stomatorhinus walkeri
GGGGGGGTTGGCGTGCATGAAACTACCGTTCGGGGGTGTGCAGAGCCTTTGCTTATTCATATGGAGATGGTCCTGTCTGGACGATTTGGGCCCCACAGCATCGGGATGTTAGATTAGTGTGACGGGAGACGCTGGCACAGATTCAGGGGCTCTATCTGAGGCAGGGGACGCATCCTCTCTCACTGCCGCACACACAAACATACGAACACGGCGTGTCCTACCAAAAGCCACGGGACAAAAAGTGCTTTCTTAGGACAAACAACTCCATTTCCAAAGGCTGAAGGCGTGCTGGCCACCTTAACTTAATGATGGTTTACAGCTTTTATACGGAAGCTTTCATACTCATTCACTTTAGAAAGCAGGTGGTACTGCATTCACACCTCCCAGTTTAGATGAATTTATTTGTTGCTCAACAAGAATCTTAGGCTCCATCCACCACAATGTCTTAGGACATGCATATACACTGATTTCTTGCAATTTAATGGGTATCCAATAGCTTTAGATAAACTAGAACCCACAACACACAATTCTGCTTATAAACGAGTCTTCTAATATTAAAGTCACTGCATAGTCATCATCAGTGGTACCATTCTGAAACCTGATGAGATCACAAGTCTGTAGACAAATACTTAGCTTCTTTGACAACACAAATATAAAAACCTCTGCATGATTACCCAACCCTTCCAAATTCACAAAGCCAACAGTCACTCCAGCTGTTGAAAGTGGTGACAGAAACGCATTTTTTCCAACCATCTGAAAGTTCTAAACCAATCAGCCATTTCATCTCTTCAAAAGAAACTAAACTGTGTGCTGCCTGTCTCGGCATTAATGGACAGGCGAGGCAAATGTACCCTTTTTATCATTTACTCTTAAGGAGCCTGGAGGATGGCGGCTAAAAATAAGTTGCTAAAAAATAGCACGTCTGTCTTTCAGAGAACATGTCGTTGGCGACAGAAAAGTACTGAAGTTTTATTGAACTATTGTTATATAACCGGCATTCGTCCCGATATGCACTCTCGAACCCTCTGAATCTTTCTGTAAATCTAAGAACCACCAGTTCAGACTGCAGTATTTGTTAATACATCTTTAAAATGCAGGTATAATTTAATGAGAATTCAGCATACATTGGTGGAGTACACAAGTATGTATACTAAAATGAGCCATTCTCACGAAGTCCCTAAAAAATTACTGAAATACATGAAATACATGCAGAGTGTAAACCAAAGGACTAATTTAGTAGTTATTTAATGCAGATGTACAGTAATACATGAGTTATTGGCTGATATCCTTATCTATCCTACTGCCAGCCTACATGCTGCTAGTTGCTTTTTGTCCTTGCTTGCTCGGCAATTTCATTTAATGCAATAGTGATTCTGACAGCTGAGATGCACAGCTTTGCCAGGGATTATAACAGTACTGGTTGCTTTGCGGTCAATGCCATGTCTGTTACCACTTCATAACTGATGGTAGCATGACACTGTTTTTTTAATTGCATTCCAGAGTTCGGTTGTACTTCTACACAAGTGTATATTGCATCGCTGTACCACGCTATGCAGAATAACTGTATCTTTGTCTTTTTATTTCCAACTTACTGCTTGGCAATTTTGCCACTTTTCTGTGCAGAATTTGTATGGGGGAGGGGGTAACACACAGATGGTGGGTTTTACCCGTGTTTCCTGTGCCTAGAATCTCTGATAGTCATAAGGTAATATAGAACCGGGTCAGAACAGAGACAGAAGCTCACTTCGCAAACTGCAGCTAAAGGTTATTGATAAAGGGATCAAAACTCTGGAAATCAGTGCCGCTGACAGAACTGTCGTTTGCGACAGACGCCCCTAGGATTAGCACCTTAAGGCTCTTAATTCTACGTCATTAGATACTTAAGCCAGTCACTTGTCTTTTCAATGAAATGCTTCCCCCTTTTTCCAGATTAATAAGGATGAGTCAGTCGCCCTGCAGGCGGCCTGGGTGTCAGTATGTCAGACACGAGCCAGGCGGAGAGGGAGGAGGAGAAGAAGAAGAAAAGAGAGGGAAGGGAAGAGAGAAGGCGAGAGTTCCTACCCGCTGCTGAATGGTGGCGTGCTTATGCTCCATGTCCCTCTTCTCCATGGCCGAGTCGATCACCAGCTGATCCAGCTGTAGAAGAGCACAAATGGCAGAGATAGGTCAGCCCGGGCAGTAGCACACACACACACACACACATACACACACAAGCAGTCCCAATCCTAAGTACTATTTATGGGTAGCCAGCCTGACGAGAGAAGCTGACGAGCACAATGCCCACTGTCAGGTCACCCTCTTAGCTATTTGGGATTTCCATTTGCACATGCACACGTGGAATGCTGCATCTCATATATCTACTCTTGCTCCTTTGAGAGAGACACACATACCTACAGGTGAAAGTGAAGCCTGGGCTCTCAGCACAGGGTCAGGCCAGATATCAAGAACGCAATGTTGATATTCTGCTGTGGATGGGATTCAAACTGGCAGCCTTCCGAGGACGGGATTTGAACTAACAACCTTCCAATCACAGGCACAATGGCTGAACCCACTGAACAACACACCATCCACTTAGCATAAGATGAAACTCTTACAAGATTCATTAGGCGAGTGTAAATTGTTTTCTGGGGGGGTTGCACTTACAATTCCTGAACAGTGCATCTAAATGGGAACCATGGCTGTCTTTGTGTTAATTCAACATAACATGTTGGCTTAGAGAGCCTTGCTAATTGATTCATATTTTGCTCACAGGATATGTGACAAAAGAAATAAATTAAGCAATTCAGACACAATGCATTCAATCAGGAGAAATCACAGGCGCTGTCCTTGAGGGCAAAGTCATTTTAATCAATTGGTAATGCTGTGTCGATACGCTAATTAAAAAGTGGGGAGCTGTCCTGAACAGTTGTTCCACTGTTGCCTTGGCGACAGAGCCGACAATCAGCCAGTGCCTGTCTTATTCTTTAGCTTTGCTCCGAGCAGGAGTTGGCTGATTCAGAATGTGACCTACGTTCAGTTCTTCCCCAAATGTGAGCTTGAATCTGCCCCCCAAGGAGTCGACTCAGCTGAACAATCCTGAGTGAATTAGCTGTATTTTCATTGCAGAATTATGACAGTTACTGGGACCGGGGCCTGATGCACTTATTCACAGTATATTCAGCTCAGTGCTGCCTTTCTAAGTGCCTGTCTCAAAATCTCATTTTGGCAAGCAAACTCCTGCCATGGTAATCTGACCTGGCAATCAGGTTGTCATTAATTCCCCTCTCCCAGCTTCCATCACGAGGCCAGAAATCTAACATCTGACCACAAAAGAAGCAATGTAACAGTGTCCATGTAAGCTGTTTTAATTGATGATGATGAGGATACAGATTATATATTTAAGATGACACTACCGATACACCTAACTTTGTGGTAAACTATAAAGTTGCAAGCATGTAGGTTAGCTTTGTAATAAGAATGGAGTGTCTGCAAGCTGTAGTGATTCAAATCATTGCAGGAGGCTTAGAAGGTTGCACTCACAGGGAAAGCAGCTGCCTAACTTAATAAAGGCTGTGTAAAGTTAGCAGACGGCAGACAGATTGAGGGTGTAATCACTGAAGGGCAGTGATGGATTGGGGCATCCATTGCTTAATCAGGGTCCCACCTCTGCCGCCAGTCTCTTCATGTAGGGATTGATCTCATCCAGGAGGTTGTATCCCTGCTGGAAGAGCATGTGCTGGGCATGCATGAAGGACAGCATCTGGCGGAAAAGGCAGAGGAGGTCCTCGTAACAACAGGAGCAACAGCAAAACCTCAGGGCCCAACGAGGAAAAAGGTTCAGTTCTTACCGAATCTAAGATTTCAAACTTCTTCTTTGCCTGAAGAACATTGATCTGAAATGTTAAAAAAGATTTAAATGTTAATGATCTTGTTGAGATTCAAATTAATACAAAGCATATAACTGAGTATAATTGAATACTGCAACTGAGGCTTCATGTCTGTCCTGAAAACATTTTAAATCCATGATTGCAGGATTTCAAAAAATCCCCCACATAGGTAGGTGACCCTTGTGTGCACAAATATCACAGATTTTTAAGTGCAAAGCTTTAAAATTCCACCACCTACAGGACATTACCAATAATGCAGCCCGGTGTTTGATAAGTCTGTGCAATTGCACTTAGAGTTATGCAAGCACAAAGGAGTCACTGTAGAACTTGCATGATTGCATGTGATCCCTGCAATGGCCTCATGGTGTTTACTGTCCACAGTCATCATCCCTCATGTTTGCTAGACTGACGCAGGTTGAAGAAGGGTAATGGATTCATTAAATGTTGTGTTATTGTCATATAATTTGTCAGAGGGATTGATTTGCAGTTCTTCGGTGAAAAGACATTTACCTGCACATACACTTTATGCAGCAATGTGTTCAACCTATAGCAGACCCAAACACGCCCCACATCTGTATCACTAGTGATTTATTATGTTAATCTGTCACACTCTGTAGTTACAAACACAATGCATGAATGAAAACAGCTTAGGCAATGTGTAGTGCTTAAGTGTGTACTACAGCTTGAAGAGAACGATGGAAAAATAGCACACTGGAGGATTGCTGCCAAGACAATGAAACAACCCCGAAATGGAGAGCAGAAACAAAACAGCGAGGGCTACATTGGAGATGTCAGGCATATGAATTGCTGAGGAGGGTGACCTTTTCCGCTTCGATACACAGGCGTTGAAAAACAAGGAGGCCTTATTATAGCCATGTTTACGTTGGCTACAAGCAGGCATGCTGTATGATCCCCTGGAATGGAATAATCACACAGCACCACCTGATCCCTCCAAAGGAGTCAACGTCTCCATGGAAATGAAGCAGGTTAGCCCCACTCTCTATGGGAGCAGGAATTCTAAACCATGGGGGAAAAAAAAATCTATGAACTGTCGCCATCTTGTGGCCTAGTACGACATTCCAGGCAGATCTATTCTACAGCACAGTAAATACATCCAAGAATGTAAGACCCATGGCAAACCTACAAAAAGGGCAAGAATCAGCATAATGTTTGTTAAACTTCTAGCAAATTCATGCAGATGTACAGTAATACATAAGTTTGCACTGTGTTTCTGAATCCTTTCTATTAGTGCTGGCTTCAAAATACAGTCTTGATAGCTTAGCCCAACTGCTACAACACTTCACCGAATCACGCAAGCAGATCTACGGTTTGTGGTTCTTCCCCAATAGAAACAATTACGGAATGGCTTTGTCCAGTGTCTTTTCTTTTCATTTAAAGGTCACTGAGACTGCTCTGGCGTGTCACTGATTGAAAAAGATGAAGAGTAACGACCGTCGTTCAGGGGGCTGAGAGAGAGAAGCCTCTCCTTTGAACAGGCGATCCAGGAAGCCTGACGCCCACAGAAATATTTCAAATGTGACTGGACTCCCCTCAAGCCGGCAAAGGAAAGAATTTCCTTGGAAAGAGGGGAGGGGCTTTATGCGATGCGATCATTTATCCACTAACTGATATAAAAAATAGTCTCCTGAACATCTTACTCCTGACACCAAAAGGATAATTTTATGCCACACTTTATTGATTCCTGCATACCAGCCTCCTGTTCGTGAACCACTATACTGGACAGATGTGTCACTCATCAATTATAGTTTGACTAAACAGGAGTTCAGAAATAAAAAAAAAAAAAACTTGTGCTAAAGGAAAGATAAACTTTAAATGTTGTTTAACTGAAAACTGGCAAATGTAAGAACCTTGGCATTCAAATCTTGAAACCCTTGAAGGAAAAAATCAAAATGCATCCCATGTCATATGTGCAATATGGGTAATTGTGCACACAGATTTTTCATAATTTTTCTTTATTTTTTCTATTTTGCCATTGTATCTTTTGGTCTGTTTTTTCTATTGCTGTTTTATTTTAGGCTGTGGTAACAAGCAAATTACCCCCCGGGTGGAATCAATAAAATCTTATCACAAATTTTGTAATAACATTTCAACACATATCCTGGTGTTTAGACGTGTCATGTGTCTATTACGATGGCAGGACAGACGTGTGTGTGTGTTTGTGTCACCTGCAGCACGTAGTCCAGCGCCAGGTGCCGGAAGCACTTCCGGGTAATGGTGAGCGTGCCCGTGGCCTCCTCCACCTCGTTGGGCTTGTTCCGCGGCGCCTGAGCATTCTTCACCTGAGCCATCTCCATGTCCTCACGCACCCTGTCAAACTGCTTCTTGGTCTCCTTGAACCTGCGCACATCCCTGAGCACCGGAGGGGATTAGCGGGTGTTAGTCACATCTCTGACTCTATTTGAGGATGAATACCGGCATCATTAACCAAAGTGCTTTACTAAAGGATGAGAGGAGCACTCATATTCGGCAAAATAACCCAAAGAGCACCGAAAAAGGGCATTGTTATTTTATGCCTGTCATTTAGATAACAGCTAGTCTTAACAGAAATAAACAGTCAATATTTTCCATCCATACTTAGCCTATTCAGGGGGACCCAGAACCTACAGGACCGGACGCTGACTAATTGCAGAGCACACTCACTGCTTGATAATTCCAATTACCTCAGTATTTTGGATTGTGGGGGGAGATACCAGAGTACCAGGATGAAATCCCATGACAACACAAGGAGACTGCAAACTCCACACATAGAGCCTTGGTGGAGACTCAAACCCTGGTCCTAGATGGGCGAGGGAACAGTGCTAACCACTGCACTACCCCAATCAAGCACTTTTTCATTGTGAAATATTTTGACAGAAGATCCTGGACTTACTGAACTGGAGGTACTTGTGTATATCAAACCCTAAAAATATTGTCCATTCACTTCAGACTCACCCATGTTTCTTCAGACACAGGGGCTCACTGACGTGTCTTTTCATCACGCAATGCGAATTGCTAAGCAAGATTCCAAAATGATTCCTCTGGCATGTCTGCTTAAACCAACAGGGGTACTGTGCTAAAATTTCAATAGGATTGGGGCCATTATACACAGAGATACCTTCCTGCCTTCCTGAAACATCCACTGTGAACACTAGGCAGTCCAGCTAAGTGTCAGCCCCCTCCCCCACCATGCAGCTAAACTGAAAGTCTTCCCAGACCATTCTAGGAAAATATCAGCCAACCCAGACCTCAGGCTGCCAAAAAATTTAGTGTGGACTCTGCTTATTCTACAGTCTTCTAACATACAACATCTGCCAGACAGGAGGACAGAAAAATGGCGGAAACTGAAAGTGTAGACTAGGGCCAATTCATCAGGTCAGCAAAACTCAGTAAGACCATGAACAACAGAGAAACCAAATACCGAGTACAGAATAAGAGTCCAGCATCTTTGGGTCTACACTTATCCATACATTACAAAAAAAAAAACATTTTAAAATGATTGAGTTTTTCTCTTGGAGGTCAATACTTCACAAATACCTCATGATGCCTAATTATGCATCTCCTTATTGTACTCTGTTTCAGAGAAGGACATTAACTTTGGCGCTATCTACTCATCACATTTTACTTAATCGTGTTCTGTCTTGTAGGTGATTGCTGGCTGGGACTGTGGAGATTAACTACAAATCGACAACTTAATTCTTGTGCTTCAGGAGGAGTACAGATTTATGCTTTTTTTTTCTTTCAGCACATAATCATGCAGAGAATCTCCTGACTCTGTTCCAGAGAACCGCAATGCTAAAGGCATCTGACTTTGTGTGCTTTTGATCTTGTGAAAAGATTACAGGATATAGAGCTGCGTCACTTGGTTTGGAGCGACTTGTTCTGAAGTCACAAGTGGACAGGCATAGTCATGCCTGATGTCAAATTAGTGACACCTCATCTTCTTTTGGTATTAACTCAGCAGAGTACATGTCTGCATTAGTCACACATTCCTTAGAAAAGTATATAATATGGGAAAATAATGTGATACCAGTCATAGAATAGGAGGGAGAGTGCTGACTGTACTTACTCTTTGACAAAGTTGTGTAGCTGCTGCTTGACAGACCTCTGCGCCTGGTCGAACAGGATCTGGGAAAGTATGAAAAAGTGCAATATGTCTGTCACATTACAACATGTGGATTGTGTGGCGAAATGGTAAATGAGGCAGCATTTGGAAATAATGAATTGAACAAAAAACATCAACCTAATGCTTGATGCCCTGAAGGAGCATGATGCTAATGTTAGTAATTCAAATAGTAACGATGAAGTTTAGGCACATAAAAGCTTAACATTTTAATTCCGGAACAAGGTTGAACTCATGTGGGAAAGTAGGAATTTGTATTAAATCACTGACACCAGATAAACAGCGGCTCAGACATGTGATCAGTGGGCAGAGCAAGCAACTCAACTTGGTATTTAATTAGGTTCTGTGAGTCATCTCTCCTCCAGTAATGAAACTTATCAACCAGCAGAGGGCGCTCATTCCAACTTTTCATTTATGCCAAGTGAAGAATGGGTTCAGGCTGAGTGTGACACTGTGACTGCCTCCCTCTCATTGCAGGTACAAGAAAAAGGGCTATTTGTACAGGAAAGGGGCTGTAGGGACACCGTGATCGGACTGACAACCTCTGTGCACGCGCTACCCCGGCCCCTAAGCTTCTCATTTGTGATTGGACGGCTCCCTCAGATTTATTGTCACCCCAGTCTCAGCAGTCCCGAACTGGCAGGAGACAGGAGTTATTAGGATATCGGGGCTGATTTATCGAGACTCTTTAAAAAGCTTAAATTCTCTCCAGGTTTGGTGCCAAGCTTTAACACAATTACAATTATCAGAGTCCAGAGCCCATGTGAACACATCACTCACAAACCTACAGCATAGTATCCCTGTCATAACTATAGCGGAAGAAGTCTTCATTTCCAAATAAGCTGCTCAATCATCTCGATGATACTGCTCAGAAGCAGAGAAGCAGTCGATGCAGTTACTCGAGTAAGAGGGGGCCCCTGGATAAGTCATGCTTCATGTCGTTTGTTTTAATGTATTTGCGCTGTGAAAGCACATACGGCAATTGAAATTTCATCTGGCCCTGAAATCACTGGGCCAAAAAACATACAGTTTTACAAGTGGCTGGCATCAGTGACCTGGCAAGCGAACAGCAGGTGACACACAGAAACCCAAACGCCTGAGATGACGCTAAATTTGGTGTTTCGGTTGCTCCTTTGGCCCTGATTTCACTGGTGTGGCCTGCGTGACGACCGACATAACGAAAATGAAACTAAAAAAGAAAAAAAGAAAGCGTCGAAACTCCAAGGTCTTTCACAACTTGCCCGTGGGTAAAGAACAGGGCAGAGCGCGGTGTCGCGCATTTTCACAAGGACTGCCAGCCTTTGTCCGCACCGCGATGAAGCATTTAGCGCTGAGAGACACAACAGACCCAAAGACGAGCGTGAGACGACACCGTCGACGTGGCACGCCTGGCATCGCGCGGCTGCTCTTTTAGCTTGCTGGCAGAGTGAACCTGCATGACTCGAGCGCCTACTAAGTGCCCGCTGTCGATGTAAATCTCAAGATGCCCGGCACGCCACGAGAAGCAGCGGGGTCTCCTTCTCTGCGCATGACACATGTGGCTGAGTTATATCAGGTGTGTGCTCAGATTAAACAGCAAAGTCAGTGCCCAGCAAGAGTGATCAACAGAACAAGTATTTTAGGAATGCAACGCAACAGGTACAATTCTACTGGAACATAGCTTTAGACTGAAATGCTGCATTCTTATATAAACAGACATACATATGAAGCTGAACATTTGTGGCAATACATTTTAAAGGGCTTTGTGTGCTACTTATGTAGAATAGGGACAGATTCTGCAAATGATACAAATATTGTGAAACTGCTTAAATGACTGTGCCTCTGATGACCAATCCCTCATTCACTCAGAAAAGGATTTGTCAGCCAACAGGAAAGAGCGCCCCCTTCTGCCTACAAATGTAAATGACCGAAATGTGCCGTTTTCCTTGCTGGAATAAAGGGAATAAACGCTGGTGACAAAGATAAAGCACTAAATAAGGAAACTGTGGCAGGAATATTGAATTCTTGCTGAAATGTATATAATTTCATTTTCATTTAATTTCATTTCATTAATAGTGACAGAGTTGCCCCCTAGCCAGCAATGACCATTGCCTGTACCTCCCTGGCTCTAACGTGCCATTCAGCGAACTGAACTAAACCCCCATTCTTCTCTGTTGGCACCCTTCTGCTCCGAGCTGCTCGATCCTTGCAAAGAAACCAGTGACTCATCAGCTCCACCTACACTCCTGCTTTGTGTGTTCACATTCTCCCGCTAAAGGATTATCCGGGAATTGTGGGTAAATAGTATTCAGAAACATGTTTTATTACATAAGAACTTGGCGATGCCGCTCCAGCTTATGTCGGTCACTCCTGTCTTTCTGCGCTGCCACCGCGCCCCACCCTCCTCACTCCCGTTAATCCGTAATATCTGCCACCAGCACAAAGGATTTCCTGCTACAGTCTCCTCTCCTCAGCCTCTCCGGGACTCTGAATCTCTAACGAGCGCAGGATCCCAGAAATTGCTATTAATGTTTTCTATGTGGCTTAAAAAGCATGAACGTGGACCGGAACATTTCAGAAAAAATGAAATCTTAAGTGGCATGTCATGTGACTCTGGCTTTTGTACAATTTGACCAGACGGGATAATTCATAAATCTGATAAAGTACAGAAGCAGACTAGCACACAGCTGGTCAAGTGTTCCTCCTGTATTTGTCCTTGTTTTTAATGACAGTGATTTTCTATTTGCACAAATTACAAGCATGTAGAAATTCAGATATTACAACACCCCATCTTAAGGTCAGATGCTTTTCCAGCACAGCTGGGATTTGAGGCTTTGCTCAAAGTGCCCAACAATGATATCAGTAGTTAACTGGCCATGAGATTCAAACTAACAACCTTCCAGACACGAGCAAAGACTCAGAGCCCACAGAGCGACACGTGGGCACCCTGCTCCATCTAACAAAGTGAGAACAATAAATCCTGCAATCCTGTTTTTTAACTTTTTTTCCCCCTATCTTTTGTCGTTTCTTAAAATAAACTTGTACGGCTGGTTGGTAAGTGGCTGTTCAGCTCGGAAAGGAATGCGTGTGACCATAAAATGCAGCAGGCCATTCCCATAAAGCACCCCTGGGCGTGTCCGTGTGGGGAGCTGTGGGTTATTGGTTACATCATCCTTCTCAATGGGCACACTGCCCTTTTAGGCCCCCGGATGGACGCCCCCGGATGGACGCCCTCGGATGGACGCCCCCGGATGGACGCCCCCGGATGGACGCCCCAGGATGGACGCCCCCGGATGGACGCCCCCGGATGGACGCCCCCGGATGGACGCCCCCGGATGGACGCCCCCGGATGGA
>JAODUD010000107.1:20918977-20932857 GCA_026784285.1 Stomatorhinus walkeri
GGGGGGGGGATCGGGATCATACGAGTCACTTAAATCACTAGCTGTTAAACTGGAAGGCAGTGTAGCTGAAGGCACAGAGCTTGATGCTACACCATACTAGGCCCCAAAAATACTCTGTGGCGGAGATTTGAGTACTGAGTGTGCGTACCAGCTGGTACCACACCGAGACAAGCGGGAGACATAGAATAAAAACTCTGGTAATTAGCGTGCTCACATTGTCCTTCATGATGAGTGTGCCGTGCATCGTCCGTGGCTTCTTGGAGTCAGGCAGGGGACCTGCGATGAACCGTGCAGGGAAGAGGCCACGAACGCGCCGCCGTCATTAGACAAAGACCATAATCAGCGGCCGTTAGCTCCAAAGTCTTATAATTAAATGTCAATGACATACAGTAGAAAATCAACCGAGACCTGAGATAAAACGGGTCATGGAACATATATGGCCATGTGGTTACAAAGCTGCAGACGAAATGACACAGTACACAGACTTTCTGGTTAGAAAAGTTCCAAAAACAGAAAAGCATGTTGTGGTGCTAAATTATTCATATAAAAAACCCCATGGCAGGAGTTAATCATGAACAGTAATGGAAAAAACTTTGACAAACATCTACCATGTGATTCAAATGTCATCTGACATACTAATACACCTGAAGTTTCTTCAAGCGTTATACTGCCCTCTGCTGGAAGCAGAACATACCTCCGAGGGCAGCCTCCCTCTTGAGAAGGTTGAGAGAAATGTCCACCGGCACACTGGGGTTTGTTGCTATAGTAGCAGTCTCCCCATTGGCTGGCATAAAACAGCTTACGCCTGTGGTGAAGGACAATTTTAGTATTCATGCAAAAACAAAGAACCATAATAGCACACAATGATTAACAGATGCTGATGTGTCATAAAGAAAACATACTAATTTACCACAGCAATGACTGTTTTAAGCAAACACACGTAATTCGTATCACAGAAGTGCATTTTACTTGGGTATAGTATTTGTCCAAAATACACAGAGGTGATTTTCACCCTAAACCAGGTACTGTAAGTGCCTGTTTTTCCCGATAACTGATAAGTAACATTATAATCCATATTACAGAGTTATTTTTGGATCTACTCTCTTGACTGTTAAAGCAGGTCTGAACTCCACTCACTGAATTCCTGCTCAATCTTGTCCTTGAGGAACTCCATCTTCTTGGCCTCGCCGTGCACCAGCAGCACGCTGCGCGGCTCAGCCATGCGGATCAGCTGCATGATGCCCTTGGCGTCGGCGTGGGCGCTGAAAGACATGTACTCCACCTGCAGCTTCACGTCCAGCTGGCTCGGACATGCAACACAGAGCCGGTGAGTGGAACGCAGCTTAGAGGCCCGCATGGACTTGTGGTTTGAGGGGACAGATCATGGAGCATTTTTCGTAATATTGTGTTTATGCAATCATGGACGCTTCCAGACATTTCAAAACTTAATATCAATGGTTCTAAATTTTGAAAGAATGCAAATGTACATAAATAAAATGAAAACTGCTGTTTATTGACAATGTGTAAGATTAAACTGCATATGAAATTATCACCGTTGCTGATTCTCATTTCAATACCCATAGTTCAGTAAGATCATTAGTGAAATTATCAGGAATAATTTAATTTTTTTTTTTTATGGGGGGGTTTAATGGGGAATTTAATTAAAGCAGGAGAGGAGGCAAGCTTATCATTAGCCAATGAATGGGGGAGTGACAGGGGAGGGGTACTCCAGGAACCAATCAGCTTTCAGCTGGGGCCAGTGCTATTGTGGCCTCACCCCTGAACATGATATTGGAAATTAAAGGTGGAGGGAAAGCCGAGGGTTTGGAAGTGGAAAACATTATGACAGACACACGCAGAGCCAAGTGCAAAAGCACGGGAGAACACCGGCAGACCAGGGAGCCAATCCCATGCCCCCTCCCCATTTTACCGTCGTTCTTCCCTCCATCTCCAGCTTCTTTTGGCCACTCAGAATCTTATGTCCCACTGTTCCCTGCACACAGTAGCCCGGCATGATCACCTGACGAGAAAGAAGGATTTACTGCAGGGTGCATATCATGTGGATTCCTTCCCAGCTAAAGCGTGCTTTAAAAATAAATGAACAAAGCAGGTCAACAACTATATTTGAGGTTTGCGGATATCGGCTGCAGAGGGTCACTTCACATTTGATCAGACATTAAGAACTCTGGTGATTCTGGAAGGACTGACAAGCAGGGGCACAATTCCCTATTATAACTCACTCATAACAGAGCAAAAAGGAATGAGGCAACTTTATTAATCCTGCTGGAAATTGCTTGTTAGAACTGCTCAAAGACAGGAAAAGGTACAAAAGGCAGGATACAAAAATATAACAAACAACATGAAATATACACCCAAGTAAAATGGATTTAAATAGATACAAGTACAAAATACAAGTGAAGACGAGTCAAGCAGAGAGTATCCATATACTGCACATAATACTATTATACTGGCCATAATGTGTACGCAAGTAATATTGCACATTGGTGAAATGTTATTATACATAATATTGTACTGCACATAATGTGTACTTTTATTTATTATAGTATTATAATACATCACACACACTAAGTTATTGCAAATTGAAAGACATGAGGGACAGGGGGGACAGCTTGTGTCTGGGTGACGATTAACAAGAGGAGGACCTACAGAGTCTGATGGCCGTGGGGAGAAAAGGCTTTCTGTGGCGTTCAGCCGAACACAGGCAAAAGGTACGTCTCTGTTCAGGAAATCAGGATTTTTAGAACTAAATTGCTATAAAGAACTAGTTTACTTAAAACTTGTGATGAAACATTAGAGAGACCTAATAGAAGAGAAATGAATAGGTGTGATATGTACAAGCTGGTAGGAGAGGGGCTGTTCCACTCCAAGCCAATCGGACACTTACCATGTTCTTCTCATTGCCAGCCCACTTCTTGAATATCTGGAGGGACTGTCCGGCATGCAGCATTCCAGGGGTGGCAAAAACTACCTGAATAAGGGAGGAGGGGGTCAGGTCCCCATTACTTAAAACCCCAGCAGTACTTGGTCTAGGTTTAAACATCCCTTATGACTTTAAAGCTCATACAATATACATTTAATATTATCCAGTATTTCTTCGTATGTACCAAGCAGAATTTCTAACAAATAACTTTGCTGAATTAACCGCATAATATTACAATAATTTTAACTGTTTAAAAAGAATATCAGAGGCGCAAACTCACCATTGGCCCTGGATTGTCAGCATACGACCGGTCAAAGGCTTTGATGTGCTTGAACTCAAACATGTTCCTTTGCACAAAGGTTTTGCGGATTTTCTGGTTGGTCCATGTGATAAAAAGCTTGTAATAGTGGTTGGCTTTTTCCGTAAGACCAGTAGAGAAGTAGATGGGGGCTTTAAGATTCATCCTCTCCCTGTGAGCGGCAAGGAGTGCAATCAATAGAAAATCTGAGCGTGACACTAGGAGATGATAGCAAACAAAAAAAAGTCAATGACATAAAAGCCCATTCTTTCTTTACTCACCAGAATGTCTCAAGCAAAATACAAAGTTCCTGAGCTCTTCCCAGGGCAAAGACTGGAATAAGGACCTGAAAATGGGAAGAGATCCTCAAATCACTGAGTGGCCACAAATAACACTGTTTTACTGCCATACTGGATACAGTATCACACTCAGCAAAACTGATTCACATTGGGAAAAATAACAAGCATTCATATATGGAATGACCCAATGTGCTAATATGCAACAGATGATTCATAAATGAAAAATGCAGCACACATTACCTTAAAACCTCGAATACTGTGTCCACAACTTTTACCTGCTCTAGAATTACATGAATAACTCTTACCTTTCCCCCCCGCTCCACAGTCTCATGCACCTTCTTCAGGAAGTCACGCTCTCGACAGCGCTTTGAGTCCCGGATGGTGGTTGCGTAGGTGGACTCCGTTATTAGGACATCGGGACGACACTTCTCAATCCACGCTGCCCTGTAAATATGGGGGGGATGATTAGCATAAATGTGGGTTGGGGCTTAACAAAGGAGACTTATTTGTATTTCAAACAATCACGTGACTATATTCGTATCTGACGATTAAAAACAGTGACTTACCCTAAGTGTCTGTCTGGTGTCATATTATAATCTCCCTAAATGAACAATCAAAAATAAGTACATAAGCTTACAGCTTAACAGTTCAATAATTTAAATTGAGCAATGAGAAAATATATTCCTAAATGAGTTGGGTTTAAAAACAGAATGGTAATGAATAATTTATTTGTTAATCTAGATTGAGAATGGGCATCTTATTTACACGCTGCCTCAGAAAAGCAAGCGGCATCTTGAGTCTCCAGCCACAAAGCCCTGCCATTTTTCTCACTCCTCCCCACTGACTTACAACTTCACATTCGCAGACGTCTTTCTAGATTTAGAGACAGTTTCTTCCCCAATGCAGTGAGAGTATTAAACAGCCAATGATAATAATCCTTCCTCACACTGCCACTGCTACCTCATGCTGTACGCTTGCTGTACCTGCCCATACTGTTGTCATTACTTTTAAGTTATTCATATTGCATTATCATAACATCCCAAATGCTGTTTCATTGTTATTTACATCTATCTATCCAACTGTCTGTTCATTTTTCTATTTATTTATGTACATCTTCATTGCTGCTATATCTTGTATATTTGTATAGTTGTATTGCTGTGAGGAGACACACAAGTAAGACTTTCACTGTAGTCTTTTTAGAACATCCTGTACTTAACAACAACAAATTTATTTTTGTATCGCGCGTTATCACAACATTACATTGTCACAATGCGCTTTACAGCATCCCCACCCAAAGCCCCCAGTGAGTCAGCCATAGGCAACAGTGACAAGGGAAAACTCCCTAGAAGGAAGAAACCTTGGGAGGGACCAGACTCAAGGGGGGGGGGGCATCCTCCAGGGGCCAGCAGGGAGAATACATATGACAATAACCCTTGGCTCTTAATAGCTAGCTGCTTATTGCTTTCATATCTTCCCCTTCACTCTCAAGGGGGACAGCATTCAAGTGATTGTCTATTAAACCCTATTACATCCAGCTAACATGCATTTGTTACTGATGCACAAATACCGAGACTTTCAAACTGTGCAGTTCTGATCAAAAGGAACAGACACATAAATCAAGATCTAATGATGGAATCTTACTCCCACATACTTACAGTGTAGACTACAGATTCTTCTCCGACTTTAATCTGTACCATGGCAGCTCCTAGCACATGGCCTGCATAGTATGCCTTGATTTCCAACTCATCATCCACCTGAACAATGATTAAAAGCATTAATATGGACATATATGTGAATTACCTAATTGCTAAAATCATTTTTTCCTTACCTGGTGAAACATTTCAATAATTAGACAAAAACTTTAGTCTCTGTAATACTGAAGGCTGACAACAGCCATTAGAAGAGTTATTTCTCAAAATCAGGAGCGGGTGGGTTTAACCCTGGACTGCAAGCCATTTCCTGGTTTAAGCCAATGTGATCCTCACTAGAAAGAACCCAAGAACCCTATACTACCTCATCTTATGCTGACTGAGGTGTCAACCCACTGAAGGAAATCAGTCAGAGGGATCGACTCTTTACAGGTCATGTTCAGCCAGCATCTCTGCAAGCATGTACAGTACCAGTCAAAAGTTTGGACACACCAAACCACCTACAAAGGAAAGTTGACCGTGTCGCATCACATGACCTGGCCACTTTAGCTAAACACAGCAGAAATGGTTTTGGAGGAGTTTGAAAAGAGTGAAGGAAAAGTAGCCAATGAGAGCTCGGTATAAACGGGGGACCGCCTTCAGGACAGCTGGAAAAGCATCCCAGGAGGCCGCCTCATGGAACTGGTGTAGAGGAGAAAGCTGGGTCAGACAGTCCCTGGAGCAATTAGGGTTAAGGGCCTTGCTGAAGGGCACAATCTGTTGACCCTAGGATTTGGATTGGCAACCTTCCGAGTCCCAACCCACAGAGCTGCCCCCTCCCCGTGCAACAAATGATTTTTAAGATACTTTTTCAATCAATGCATAATTCCACATATGTTATTTTAAAGTTTTGATGCCTTTATAATTAATCTACAAAGCAGAGAATGGTACAAATAAACCTTTACATCGGTGGGTGTGTCCAAACTTTTGATTGATATGGTACATGTGCAGATTCTATTTCTTAATGTTTTCTTCTGTAAGACACTAGCATATGACTGGGAGACAACTGTACCTGAACTGTCTGATGAAGGTTCAGAGGCACCACCTTTTTCATGCAATCTTTGATCATCTGTGATGTGAAAAAGTTAGTTTCTCCTTTTTTGTCAACAGTGATTTTCCTGAAATCCTCCAGTAAGATGGGGCATATGGCTTTGGTTGGATGAGTCATATATATTGGTCCATCATAGCCCACCATCTCACTCATATAGGGCAGTGCTCCACAATGATCCAGATGAAAATGGCTAAGGGCAAGGATAACGTTAAAAAACAAAAAAATAAAATAAATAAATAAATAAATAGAACCATTAAAACTTCCTTTCCATTTTGATTAAGGGAAAATTGCAAACCTTATGATGACACAGTCCAAGAATTCGGTTAGACGTCCGTTTTGGGTGATGTACGAAAAGTCAGGGAAACGCCGCTATATTGAATGGATACACACAACAATTTAATCGATATCTATTTCAGAATTATGGTAAGAATTAACATGTCATGGGCTTTAAATATTCTACAAATCTCCCTTAACGTTTTACACTCACGTCATCGTTGTATCCCATGTGCATTCCACAATCCAACATAATATTTTTACCACCGATCGAAACCAGGATGCAACTCCGGCCAACATCTTGACCAGCACCTGCATGAACACGACCAAAACAGTTTTTCATCGTGGCTTTTAGTCTTCCCGCGGGAATCAACGAAACAATAAAAAGATATTAAAAACTGAAAACGGCTTGACTCTTACCTAAGGGTGTTACTTTAATCTCAGGCATAGTGAAATCTACTGAGATGCGAAAGTCCCGATTAAATTAAAATGCAAAATTCAGCATTAGCTTTCAATTTTCAAACAATACAGTGCTATCTGGGAGAGGGTTTAGGTAAATAATTTTCATTAATTATCAATTTTAAATATTTTACAACAATCACATTTTAAAAATGCTTCTAACAGACTCTCGAAATTAAAAACTACGGTTTTTATTAACGCTGAAAGCAGCCATCTTTGATATTTTTTTTATCACTGACTCTAGAAAGTTCAAATCACATGATCACTTGAACTATTTCTATTGGCCAGCTACTGGGGTCAAGTAAAAAAAACGCATTGAATAACCGTAATAAATGTAAAACTGAAACAATTAAGTTTGCGTTAGAACTGTGACTGTAACCGCAGCCTTCTTAGGTAAAGACACGTCATTCCGTAAAGAACAATAATATAATCAAATAAATTTAATAGATTATCATACTTGGATTATACTGTTAGTTGATTAGCCACCATAACAACACTTTTTAGTAGTCAGCTTTATAAGAAGCAATACGATAAGTACTTGATAAGCCGGTCTTGATCAGCTGTGCCTGCTATCCTTTTTCCGGGTGAGCATGGCTGGTTCGGTGGAAGAAAAGAAATTTTGTCTAACAGAAGTACTTGACGTTTTTAAGTCATGTCTCACAGAAAACAAGGAGGTTCTTGTCGATCAGTATGTAGCAGGATGGAGAGGTCTTGTGAAGTAAGTCATTTTGCCACACCCAAAACGCCTCTTTGAGTCAATGCAATACCTTATCTTTAATGTACTTTTACCTTACAACAACAGATCTAATAGTTGTTGCTCTTTTATTAATCGCTAATATCAATTTGTACTATTTTGTTTGTTCTTACTGTTGTGAAACCAGTGCTTTTGCTGAATCATCCTGTATGTCCTAGACTCAGGATATCGGATACAGAACTTAAGCAAATTAATATTTTACGATACGTCTAGTATTTTTACGACTGTCTAATTCTGTCCCTCGTTTGGTGCTATCTGTTAAGGGCACGTGTCAGGCAATAGCAATGCTGGCTCATTTATTTAATTGAGGGTTCAAAAGATCAGGGAGGCGTTTATATCGAGTGTTTGGTGGAGAAAGGTTTTTGTGTTGAATGGTGTCAGTACCATGTCATCTTGTAAAAAAAAAAAGAAAAAAAAAAGTAATTCTCATTATTCTAAGGTTCATGAACAGTCTAGGAAGCATCTTCTCCTTCATCTCTAAAGATGCCGTCAGTAAAATCCAGATCATGATCAACCACCGTAACAGCAACAATGGGGCGGAGTATGTCACCATCCAGTCCATGGTAAAGTATGAGCTTGACAATAAACTGGTGGACCTCACCAAGTCGGGTAATTTTCCAGAGTCTGGCTGCCGCACTATTCTAAGGCTGCACCGGGCTCTGAGGTGGCTGGAGCTTTTCCTCGAGCGGCTGCGCACCAGCACCGAAGATGGAAAGACTTCTGTGATGTGTGCAGATGCTTACAATGAGTCGCTAGCTCACCATCATGCCTGGTTCATCCGTACGGCTGCGGGTATGGCTTTCTGTGCTCTCCCAGGGCGTTCGACTTTTTTTGAGGTGATGAACGTGGGGCCCCCGGAGCAGGTTGTCGCCATGCTGGGGGATGCCCTGCCCCTCATCTCAGAAGTATATCAGATCACTGAGGACTTGTATACCAAATACAATCTACTGAACCTGCCCTAGCAGAGTGATGACATCGCTCTGACTTTTGTTAATTGGTGCAGATCCATATTTGATCTCAGGCCAAGAAAGTAATACTACAGGTTTTTTTTTTGGGTGGGGTATGGGAGAGGCAAGTACTGTAGCACAGGCTTTCTGCAAAGTCTACAGTCTGTACAAGATCGGATTGTTGCTCTGTTTGAGGGTTAACCCTTTGGTGTTTATTTGGCCAGAATCCTCTGAAAACTTCTATAACACAGATGTTGTACATCTTAGTTTGTTGTTCGTAAGGTTACTACTTTTCAAATCCCCTCCCTTTTACTGTTTGCATTTTGTTCTGTGGGTGTAGCAGGATATTAATGCATTTTTCCTCCACTTTTTTTATATGCAAACAAACAAATAATTTGACTACATAGGGGTTACATGGGAGTAGACATCATTGTTATGTATTTTCTGTGCCTCTTCCTGCTTTGTCCAGTTTCTTCCGTTGACAGAAAGACATGCTGTTCAGCCGAATTGTGAGTGTAAATTGTCTTTACTATGTAGTATGATAAATATTTCATTTATATGCCCTGTGATGGACTGGTGTTATGTCCAAGCTGTAGAATCACTACTTAACACCTATATGCTTACTGTAATAAGCTCCATTATAATTCAATGCTATTATCTCAATGTTTTTGTGAAAAGTGGCTATCTATATCAATGAATGAATGAATACACACACAATATTAAATACATATGTGCGTCTGTCCAAGCGGGATAATGGTAATTTATGAAAAAAGCTTAATTTATTAATTTTATTTTGGTATTATTTTTTTTAAGCTGGTGCCGTATTTTTTTTAAATGGGAGTACTGTGTACTAAAACTAGAGTATGTATTCATTGTATGGCTCACATGTATAACCTGTTAAAATAATAAAAAAAAAATAATACCAGAACTATCCAGTCAGATTACTTTTATTAATCGTTTGGAATAATATTCAAATG
This sequence comes from Stomatorhinus walkeri, assembly GCA_026784285.1. Classification (NCBI taxonomy): domain Eukaryota; kingdom Metazoa; phylum Chordata; class Actinopteri; order Osteoglossiformes; family Mormyridae; genus Stomatorhinus; species Stomatorhinus walkeri. The sequence continues at coordinate 20,928,665 of JAODUD010000107.1, forward strand.
TAAGGCTATGCTTCTGAAGTATTGTATTTTAATTTAAATGTTTAGTGCCTCGGGGACTTGGTGCTCCATCCGACAAATTAGTTTGACATGCAGCTGTAGACTTGTTGCTATCTGCTGTTTACAGATCTTCTGCTAGCCTTTCTGTTCCCCCAAATAGCTACCTGCTGGAAAGCTGAACTTTATATTTTTTCATAGCTGACATTTATAAAGAGATGCAAGTGCCTTGTCAAGATCAAAATGAGATGGTTAACCTGGGATTCATTCAGTTGATGGAAGGGAACTCCCACTAAAATGAGTCAGACTTGTCGAACTAAGTCGGTCTTTTCCTTAATCCTGCTTCGTAGGACACCCCCCTGCTTTGTGTAATGCCCCTTGGTGTTATTGTTGAAAGAATGTCATCAAATGTAATGAAAATTATCAAATGTGCCATAACAAAACTAAACTAAATGCCAAACTTTGCAAAATATCTGCATTTCACATATGCTCCTCTAAATAGTCCCAGATTTTATTTTTATCAATCTGAACATTTATTTACAGCAGTTGGCTCAGGTATAAAGCACACAATTTGTTCGTCTCCATACTAGCTTATGTCTTCCCTTGGGCTGGGCCAGAAGAATTTATTAATTCCATTTATGTGCATACCCTTGACTTTGATGTCGTGCTCCTCCACTTTGACAATGATGCCAGGATAAAGATCTGCATTGTAAATTACCACACACCACTGGCCAGTGTGGTCTTTACTTCAGTGGAGTGGGCTTCTTGGTGAGTTTCACTTATTGGTGGTCACAGTGGCCTAGCCTGCCTTTCTCGTCATCTTTTTCTTTCAAGCAGTTTCTGTGTCTCTGATCTCCTGTTAGTTTTCTCTTCTTATTTCCTTTCTTAATGTCTCTCTTGTATGTCTCTTGCTTTTATTGCCAGGTAAGACGTTCTGTGTTCCATATCTTCATCTCTACGTCACCTGTACAGTCTCTGCCTCTCAGCTGCACTCTTTCTGGCCATAGCTAGTACATTATACATACATAGTAACATTATCAAAATGGCAAAATTAACAAACAAAATCAAAATATTAATAAAGATTTATTTCGCATATAAATTAGCATTTTAAATGTTCTGATCATTCGTTTTATTAACATTGGTCACTTGTATTATATGGACATAGCGTGACACCAGCGACATTCTGATTAAAAATTAAGTTTTTTTTTTATTTTTAAATGGCTGCCCTATGGGGGGGAAGGTAACCATGTGCAACTATTTAATGTCAATAATTTAAAAGATCTTGGGGTTATTCTAACAAATTTACTCAGCCCTTACAGCGCATAACACCAGTAACAGAAGTTATACGCTGCATGAGAAACAACATTATCAATAAATGAATTAAATAAAATGAGCAAGTGTGGACTCACCCTCTCATTCCTTGACATGACTTCCATATGTTTACTCAAGGAAGCAGTTTAATAGAGCGAGAACTTTTATATTAAAATGTAATATAAGAATCCCAATAACATCAGTGACAAAAATCTGACAAATATATATTTTCAAATAAATTACATAATTTATAAAAATACAAATGTTTTGTGTTAATGTGTTAAATAGGAAATATAATTTGTGATTAAAGTGACAAAACATTTTGTGACTTTTTTTGGCTGTTTGTTTGTTTAAATACAGGTTCCTGACAAAGTCAAAAAGCCTTAATTTGATGCAAACAAATGTAAACAAATTTATGTGGTGCTTTTATGCATTTCAAACTTACAAACGGGTCGGTACCGACCCTAACACCAGAGGAAGGTTAAGTTCCGTTTAGAAATGTCATACAAAACTTGTTAAAATAAGGAAATTGCGTATTTATTTCTTATGTATCAGTATACAGACGCCTTTCTCTAAGGCGACTGGCGATTTGGGCAAGATTCTCAAAGATCCGCCAATGAACATCTAGCATTGTGCTGACGTACCACCTGTGTTGCCGAGGCAACATAACTGTGTTGGTAACCTGATTGACGCCAAAAGCTCCTAACAGGACCCTTCATAGTCTACGACAAATCATCGTCACTGGCATAAATTTGGACTCTAGTGCACACCAGACATGTAAGCTATCATACATTAATCACTATATATGTATACAGATATGTGGAGATAATTCAGTTGTTATTTATTTATTTTTAAAATTCAATAGTTTTCCAGCTTCGTACGTCACTACCTAGGTGGCACCAAGGAAACAGATTTCAACTTTATATATCAGCGATGTCAGTACGTTCGGCATTTTCTGTCCTATCACATAAATCAATTTGTTTATTTGGAATTGTGTCGGGATTGAATTCGCAAACGAAGTGGCTTTTCAAAATATCCACTTTATATTTCAACATTCAGCGAAACTGTTCGGCTAGGCTATGAGTAATTGTGTCTCTTCATTTTGAGGGATAAAACAAATAATTGATCTAGCAGATAGCTACAGCACCACCGTCCTGCTGAATACATTTTGGGGATTTGCGTAGCACTGATTTCCCAAGATAAGGCGGCCAAATAGCATGTTTGCATATTTAATTATTCGATATGACTTGGGAAAAACAATGTAAGACAGGGTAAGAACGCTTGCTAAGCAACTTAACAGAATACCAACAGGGTTAATGTTTTTACTATTAAAATCATGCCAAATATGTCCATATAAACAGTAGTTTAATTTAAAAAAAAACTTGAAATAATATGTTACTTTTATACTAACATGTTGACTGCCTACTACATTGACTTCAAGATAGTCTGATAAACCTACAAATGTTGTAAAAGCAAGTGGGAGGTTTACATGGAAATAGTATGTATAGGCCTACTGTAAGTGCAATCCTAACCAGGATAAATGATTAGAAGGTGGATAATTTTGGATTTATAGGTGATTGTGAACTGCAGAATTGTATTAGGAAATATAGCTCTTACATGGTATGATTTGTATTATTCCTTTGCTTGTATAATACAGTATATATATAGGCGATATATACATCCAACATTCAGGTAATGTTGAATTACTATGTACAATATAATAATCTATACCACAAGTGTGTCTGCTGGAGTGTGGCATGAGTAAATGGTGCCCTGTGTTCTGGGCAAACAGCAACTGTGGATATAACTGACTGTTTTGTCAGATCCCTTAAAGCCCATTGTAATGGGATTGTACTGTAGCAAGTTTATTGCATGTTCTGTGCTTTAACTCAGTGGTGTTTGTGAGAAATTCCACCTGATGCTTTTTCATCTAGGAAAATGAGATGGCAGCTGTACTGAAAACCATTTCTGAGTAAAATCCTGCCGAAACTATCACATTGGCTGAGAACTCTGTCATACATCATGCATGTTACAAGGCCTAAATCTTCCAAAGGGCGCTGCAGGCCAGCTGTCAGTCATGCCTGTAGTGTGGGAGGGGTCTCATACCACAATGTGCCTGGCCTTCCACGAACCTCCTCCTTGGCACATGAGAAAGCGAGCAGCTCCGTACACCTTCTGTCCCACTCTCACTCTCTCCTGAAGCAGGCCAGTGTGATGAGTGTTGGTGAAGTCACTGAGCTCCTGCAGAAGACCCCCACCCCACCCGCACTGCCCCTCAACAGATACAGAGTGCTGCCATCCATTGAGAAGAGGCATACACCCGGAGACATGCCTTTCCAGGGAATGGAGGAGAAGGCCTCCAGACTAAGCCGATCCGACCACCTCTTCAAGATGGGCCGTCACCACCACCGGCAGCAGGCCAATCCCCCTTCCCGTAGTCACCCAGAGATTTCCAACTCTTCTGAAGCGCAGTGTAGTGTCGTCACAGAGCCCTCAGACTTGGTTGCATTGCCTCTGGAGACTCCTGATGGGATCTACGGGGATTTACTGCTGGCTATCCGATCTCCAAGTGGGAGGAGGTTCCAACAACATTTTCATTCCTCAGAAACATTGCAAACAGTTCTAGCTGCTGCAGAAGCTAGATATGGCACAAAATATGAGGACAGCATCATTGAGACCATGGACGTGCCTCGAATGAGCTTCACTGATCTCACACAGACTTTAGCCGAAAGTGGCATCCAGAACAGGTCCGTTGTCTGCATCACTCAAGAGTACAGCTCCACAGATAGCTTATAAAGTCATCAACAAAATATCACATTATCACATACATGTCGTATGAACAACTTATCACATTATCACATACATGTCGTATGAACAACTTATCACAT